>JBBMHQ010091641.1:0-10659 GCA_037834295.1 Postelsia palmaeformis | reverse complement strand
TCCCCCTACCCTACCCCCCCTCCTTCCACCTTCACTCGTCTGCAGTCCTAAGTCCGCGCGTATTCTCGGACCACTATTTCGGAGAATCATGAAGTAGTAATCATGACCACATATGCTTCGTAAAAATACTGAAATATGTAAGTTTTTGTTGATAGGATGGGTCCTGATCACTATGGTCCCCCGTAACATATGTACCGTGGCAACGAATGGCCTAACCCCATATCCATCTCCCCCCACATTTCGATGAATTGGCTCATCGGGCCGGTCTAGGCGACCTGAGCCATCTGCGAGCCGTGCGAACAGTGAGCGCCCATCAGTTCGCCGACGACAACGGGATGTACACCTTCTTCATGTCGGCCAAGTCCGGAGATCAGGTACTGAAGGGGGGGGCGTACCTATTGGTTGCTTGCCTTAGTCATTTGACCATTGACCACGCATCCCTCTGGAGGCCGTTTCTTACTTGTAACATAGAGACACCCCCAGCATTTGGGCGTTCATGACGTTTTTTTCCCATATGTTGCACATCTTTGATTTGCTTTATCTTTTTCGCCGTCTGTGGCCACCTTTCATCTCCTGCGAGTAGGAGAGCGATTGTTTTCATCGTTTCCTCGTTTCTGTGTAGAGTACCAAACTTTTCCACACCTCTTCCGACAAGGCGGGTAGACACAGCGGCGCGCGCGCGGGGGGTGTACTCATTGTCATTCATGGCCGGTAGTCGTATGATCTTCAACTCTCGCAACTCTACAATGCCTGGACGGAGCACGTCGGGGGGTTGTCAACCGACCAGGCAGGCATTGCTTGCATCAGGCGCGAGGGGGGAAATGGGGGGAGGGGGGTGTACTCATCATCATTCATGGTCGTAGTCGTATAACCATTCAGGGAGGAAAGGGAGGGTGTACTCATGTTATGCATGGCCTTAATCGCATGACCATAGGCCCTCGCATCCCTACAATGCCGGGACGGAGCACGTCGGGTTTTCACCGACCAGGCAGACATTGCTTGCATCAAACGCGAAGCGCCGTGAGGTGTTCGGCGAGTCGCATGAAGGGTGAGCTGCATCCTACTAAGAACCGCTTTTGAGGCAGATTTTCTTGCATGCGGGTGACAGCATCAATTAATTGATTTAATTTCTGGTGTGGCCACTTCCAGAGGCAGCTATGGCTTTACAAGGTAACTGCCTCGTGGGTGCCTTACCATATAGTATACACACTACTGTACGTCATACGAACATCCCCCTTATGCGGAGTGAAGGTTCTCCCCGCACAAACTCATCTAACTCGACCGCCAGCCGTGGTGACCGCCAAAAAAAAAAACGGTACCCTGGGGGGAAAGGAGGGAGGGGCTGAGGTTATCCCCTTTATAAGTAGACCCACATTGTCTTAGAAAAACTAGTCGGAACTATCAATGTGGTAGTTTTCTTTTCTTTTCTTTTGCAGCACCGTGAGTGTGAGTTGATCGAGCGCACTGCACTAAAACGGTCTGTCGATGACTTTATTTTGATGACTTCTCTCGCAAACAAATATTAACCTATTTGTGTTGAATATTTTGATGACGGACGCCATAAACTTACCTGTCGAAAGTGCACGGACCGTTAGGACATAACTATGAAGACCCAAAGGGTCCATACATTTCGGTCCAGACCGCTCTGGTCCGTAATATAGGATCGTTCGAGTATATGTACGAAAACCAAAGAGTCCTTACAATTCCGTCCGGGCCACCCTGGTCCGTAACATAAGGACCGTTGGGGTATAAATATGAAGACCAAAAGGCCCTTATAGTTCATTCCAGACCGCTCTGGTGGATAATATAAGGATCGTTGGGGGTATTAATACGAAGACCAAACATTCCATACAGTTCCGTCCAGACCGCTCTGGTCGGTAATATAAGGACCGTTAGAGTATACATATGAAGACCAGAGGGTCCTTATATTTCGATCTAGACCGCTATGGTCGGTAATATACGGACCGTTAGGGTACAAATATGAAGACCAAAGGGCCCTTAAATTTCGGCCCAGGCCGCTCTGGTCGGTACAATAAGGATCGTTAGGGTATACATATGACGACCAAACGCTCCTTACATTTCCGTCCAGACTACCCTGGTTCATAACGTAAGGGCCGTTGGGGTATAAATACGAAGACCAAAGGGCCCTTATGGTTCCGTCCAGACCGCGCTGGTCCGTAATATAGGGATAGTTGGAGTATAAATATGAATGCCAAACGGTCCTTACATATCCGTCCAGAGTGACAATGCAAAGCGAACCAAGGTACGGCATGGGGGGGGGAGGTATTTTCCCCCCTTTTTAGCCACACTCGGCTGAGTGACCGGCCCAAATGTTTTGCAGTCGTATGCAAGAGGTTTAATGCTTTTTTGGGGTTCCCCGTTAGGCGCCGCGCCATGGGATTTTTGGTTTGTTGAGTTACGCCAACGCAACATTTCACGCCTCAAACAGATCATGATCTATATGATCTGTCTACAGATAGATCATCTACAGTAGTTCCTTACCTATTGTTGTGAGAGGTATTTGCAGGATCTTCAAAGTACAGATCCAAAATCAGGAAACACGTGCTCTATAGATCTTGCAGAATGTACGGGTCTCACCCGGCAACATGAGCTAGATAGATCATGCAGATCATACATATCGTACATGATCGCAAAGAGATTATCTATCAGCCGTGGAAGATCTACTAAAGACCATCATGTGGGAATCGATTATCTCTTCGAGGTGTAAATTATGTTCAAGTTCAATAGTGAGCGAGGTGCAGAACCACTCGCCCGAGCGGCCTGACCGCGAAAAGTCGAGGTGTGGGTATAGCCATCCATCCACCTGCGGTCCTACCGTATATAGAGCACCAGTCAGCTCCTCATGCTTCGAATTCGGTGAAAGTTGGGTGCCCCGCTCTACCGTGGGATCGCTCAAAATCAGCTACAAACTTCACACGTCGGATAGATAAATCATCTCAAGACCATGTACACATCATCTACATATCATCTAGATATATTCTACGGATTATCTATAGACCATCTACGGATCGTGACCCAGATATTTCTGGGCAGATACATTCCTGATCTGTTTGATCTGTATGATCCGTATGATCTGGCTCATGTTGCCGGTTGGAACCGTGTAACCTGCATGGGAGCTGTACTATACATAATCAGCACGACATATTATATCGGCAGATAATGATCTAGATTATCTAGATGATGTACCTGTAGATAGATAGATCGTGATCTGCCCGATATTGTGAAAGGTGCTGCGCGACGCGTGTATTGTTCTCTACTTCGTAAAATGTACACACGAATCTTAAGTGATGCCGAGAGCGTAAGTAGGCTGTCTGTCCTCTTGAGTTGGGCACGTGCTTTTCATCGCATATCATAGCGGTCGACTACTGTCTGGCGAGCGCAAAAACATAGGCTGTCAGTTTTTCTTGTCCACCGGCGGATTGGTGAAAATAGAGTAGTTTTGTTCGTAGACGAAGAAACGACCCCCGCTCAAACGAAGTAATCAACTACACAGGATTTATTCGTAGAGAGCATGAGGCGTGTCTGTATCGGGGACTGAGAGAGCGTATATGCGTGGTTAGTGGTCTGACGGCCCTACAAGCAGTCCTCCCCCTACAGGTCGGCACCCCCACGTCGGGCGCGAGCAAACACGAGAGCGCGAAGTCCTGCTCCGAGTACGAGCAGACGTGAGATAGAACCCCTGAATCGGCCAGCCAAGCCAGGAACTTGTGCCTTCTTTTCTGCCGCCCCATCCTCCCCATTTTTTTCCCTCGGGGGCAGTGGTAAAACTAAAGCTTAGCGGAGCACCCCGGTAAAAGTGACATTCTGTACCCAAAATAGAAGCACGTTTTCGACTAATTGTTAATACGCAAACGTGCACTACATTTGGATATAGAATTGCCTCCTCTACCATGGCACTGCTCCAAAACATACTACTATCAATACTGTAATTATTCTACTTACTGTGCGCACATACATCGAGCACTTTTTTTGTTGGCGAATGCAGCATCAAACTAGCCCGTCTGTAAAATAAAGTAACCTGTCTGTCGAATGCAATAGCAGTAACAATATCCTGTGTGCTGAATGCGGTTACGTACCTCGCCTGCCGAATGCGATACATCATCATCGTGAAGGAAACCAAACGGCGACGGGGAAATAATGTCACGGTAGACGTACCGGGGAACGGGATGCCTTGGCTGCCGAATGCAATACCCTGTCTGCCGAACGCAATGACACCCTGCCCGCTAAATGTTAATATAACCTGTCCGCCGAAAGCAATAGCTTGTCGCCGAATACCAAATAACCTGTCTGCCGAATGCAACAGCCTGACTACCGAAGGCAATAACCAGAGACTGTCGAATTAGAAAAATCTGGTCTGTTAAAAGCAATACTCTTCCTGCTGTATGCAATAACCTGTCTGCCGAAAGCAACAGGCTCTGTCTGCCAAATACTAAATAACCCGCCTGCTGAAAGCAATGGCCTGGTTGCTGAATGTAAATTTAGCCTCGGTATGTCGAATAAAAGCAGAAATAGCCTGACTGCCGAATGAAAAAATAACCTGATGCACATACAACTGCCGAATGCAATAGCTTGACTGCTGAATGAGACAACTTGTGTCTGTGACCCAACGCAATATCTCGACTTATTTACCTTCTGCAGGTAGACGCATGCTTTCATCGAATCGCGGGGCACCTTTCGGGCATCGCGCATTTGAGGTCGCAGCTGGACGCGGTGGGGGGGGTGATAAAGGCAGGCATCGTCAACCACAGGCGGCACGACCAAGAGGTGCACGGCGGCGAAGTTCCTGACTACACCTCCCCCAGCCCCAAGACTTGCACGTTGTCTTGAGAACGGAGTGTGCCTTTTGTGTGCGTACTATGAAGACACAGCACGTATGTACAAAACAGCACGCTTGATAATAAGAAGAAACAGGAAAGCTGGTCTAGGCTGCTGGGTTTCATGTGTGAGAGCGGGGGCGTTATACGCTGCTGCGCAGCGACTTCCGAGTTTCTTATTCTCCTGCCAATCTCCGTCGGTTTTTTTTTGTGCTCGGTTTCTTATTACTTTACCACTACCACTATGTCCCAATCTCTGTCCCAACTTATATAGATTCATTGGATAACTGATGACTTGTTGATATCTGCAAATGTGAGTGGGTGCACTCGAGGTTCGACTCGAGAAAAACAGCAGTTTCTCCGTTGTAAGCGTAGCGTGGAGAAACGCCAGGTAGTGGGATGCAGATACAGACTCGATGACGAGTCTGGAGCAAGATAAGTGTGACAGATGCGCGTACGCACATCTTGTCATGCACATCAGATGGTCTGGGGGCAATATTGTCAATCACAGCAGTTCGTCCGTCGACGGCAGATTGTTCCGATATCCTACTGATGAGATCACGGGAGATCTGACGTCACAGTTGTACGATAAGAGACGAAGGTCTTGTGACCAGATGAATTGGTGATACCTGCATGGGACTCTTACTATGATCTCCGGATACGTGCAGGTTGGACAAGACATGGCTCCCACATCGCCCCCCCCCTAGTGTTTTAACACCTCATACTGAACAACCCAGCATGCTTTCGAACATTTTCGGATAGAGACAGGGTACAGTTTATCTACCAATTCAAAGCCATTTTACGGCAGTAGTTGATGTTTAAACCTTGCAGTTGCCAATGAAGTACTCATGTCATCCCTTGCGGTACAAACGGTAGTTATATGAAGGGACAGATTGGTAGGTTATAGGTGCCCTGTTCTGTACGTAACCGGAAGGCTTGTGCAGGGGCTGTCTTGAGCACCGAGGGTGTACTGTTTTGTGTAGACGGACGGCACGGCGAAGGAGTGACGGTGGCGAGACTCCCCAACTACACCTCCCGCAACCCCAACCAACGCTTGCATGCTGTCTCGAGACAAGATCCTGCACTATACCTTCCGCAGCCCGAAGACTTACACGCCGTCTTGAGGACCGCCCGGAGACTTGCAGACTGTCTTGGGAACCGGGGGTGCCCTGCTCGCGTAGGCGGATGGCACTGCATCTCCCGTAGCTTCAAGACTTAGACGCTGCCTTGAAAACCGCCCGAGGACTTACAGGCCGTCTTGAGAGCCGACGGCGCACTGCTTGTGCAGACAGACGGCGGCACAAGGAGTGCAACGGCGGTGAAGTTCCGGACTACGTACAGAGGAAGGAGTCGGCTTCCTGAAACATTGGGCAGGCCCGGGTTGATCATTTGCTTTTCTATGTAATTGCGAGAATCACTTTCCTGGTACGTTGCTTTTTTCATGCGGGGTTTGGCCCTGTTGTGCGTACGTCCCCTTCTATATATAGTTATAGTACAGCAGTACCGTAGGGAGCGGATGCTTCGACCTTCCACACGCCGAACAGACCACGATCTACAGCGGATCTCGTCTACGATAATCTATGTATTATGTACCCTGCGTTTGCAGGTATTGTATCCTACGTTTGCAGGTATGAGATGTTTTGCGCAACGGCCTACTTCTTACAGATCCCACCTGGCAAACATGTTCCGTAATAAAGAGCCAGTATTAAACAGCTTCCGCACCCTGATGAACGAAACGTGCGGTACTACTACTGCTTGCAGATTGTGCAGGTCTTTCACAGATCACCAATATGGCTGCCACAAAAGATAGATCTAGATCGTGCAATGGAGAATATGATCTTGTACGATACGATCTGCCCGGTATGCGAACCCTTCACCTGATACGTATCGAACGGCGGGTCGACTCGATGGTTGGCGGAAGCGGGGTCGGTTTTTTAAGGTCACGGGGAGGATATTATCCACCCCCCCATTCCGGACCCTCTACTATCGATATCTAGATATTGCTTCGGTGCAGCCAATTGCACAGCTGTATTTAACGCGCCACTTTTGGACCCTCGACTGGTTCGTGCCTCATTAGTAAAAGTAAAGAGCGGGTGTATCACCAGCTTAGTGTTTCCTCTACAGCAGCATCTTGTGGTTGCCTCCTGATTATCCGTCTGCGCTTTCTCAACTGAGGCCTACAACTCGACTTTGGGGTGCTGCAGTGGTCGACATTGATTGGTCGAAAATTGGAAGACAAGAGGAAACAAAAAACACAACCCCCAACAGAACATTTGCACTCGATTTGCGGGCAGCTACTACAGCTCCTCACAAGCAAGCACAGCCCGCAAAACCGAGGCACGCTCCTCAAGGGATGCGTGAGGGCGTCGGGTGCGCCAGACAGCAGCTCACAAGATGTGTTCGTGCATCAATCGTGAACCAGCAGCACAAAAAAGCTCCCAAGCTTATTTCCCGCGTCGGAGCCGACACCAACCGATGAAAAATGGGCTTTATTTTATTAAAGACTAAAAAAGTACGTCAGCTGTGAAGTCAACCGATCGGCAGATCCGTCGGTACTCAACTTTGCAAGCTGCGTGTGCCGTTCGCGCGTTTTCCATTATTTCCCTAGCGATTGACTACTGGCCGGTGACTCCCCTGGATGCTACCCGGGGTCGACGGGACGATAACACTTCTACCATTTCGTGCATTGAAACAGCAGATCGGAGAGGGTCGGAGTACAGAAGAAGACAATCGAAAATTGTTCGACAACAACAACAGTCAACCGTGATAGGCACACCAAGACACTAAAAAACGTTCGAAATACTCCCTGTAAATGTTGCAGCAGATCTTGACGTGCCAGTACATGAGTACGTGCGAGTTCGTTGGTAAGAGTCTCACTATCGTACATATATGCTCTTGGACTCTTCTGCTCTTGATTTATGGAAAACACAGCAAGCAGTCTGCACACACCTGTACCAAACGTTTGCTGAGGTCCGAATACAATCTATGAGCTCGGATTTCCAGGTTGGTAGGCTGTACAGGTGTTCTGGTTCCTGTCGGGATCAAGATACGGGCGAAGACCCAACCCAACCCCTGATACTAACCCTCATTCTGACCCTAACTCTCTGTCCCCAAACCGCAGCCAAAACGGGCCAGAACGGAACCAGGAAATTTCTCAATTGCGGACGACGATTCCAAAGTGCAGACCGCGCTTCGCAATTTTCAAACCAAAACACCCTTCCTTGAAGATCCTAGCTCATAGATTGTAAAACCTAATCCGTTTGCTGGTCTCCTGGAAGCTGTTAGTATTTAATAGTTTTAACTATAAAAATCATTAGTAGCGTACCCGAAAAAAATGCTGAGAAAAAAACTGCGTTCTTGACGAATCTATCAGTATTATTATATAGTAAATTTGTGGGCCCATAAACGAGCAAAAAAAGGGCTAAAAAACCCCGGAGTTTGGTATCTTCGATGCATGCAGTCTTCCGAAATTTAGAAGAACGGATCGTTGTGGTTTGCAAACTCTATACTCAAATTCCATATCGTTCGCACATTTTGGCGGAACGCCTATACGTATGCATACGTGATTACTTGACAACACATATCCCTTAGAGTGCCGCCGCGAACTTAAGCATACGTTAGGAATTTCGCTCCGCTGCAGTTGGGTCAAGCTGCGGGGGGGTGGTACTCTTTTGTTGCTTGCCTGAGTTATGTGACCATTGAGCTGCGTGGGGCGCGAGTGCTTCGGCTTCAACCAGCAGAGGCAATGGATCGACGATTGCACCCCTTAATTCGATGATGTCGTCTTTATATTAATGATGTTTATCGCCTGGCAACGTGCTGCATAATGTTACTCTTGGACGTTGAAAACGTAAGTCGATCTATACAACTAAACTCCCTTGGAAATATGGCTTGAAATCAGTGTATTTTGTAGCTCTGTGGTACTGAAAATGAATCGCATAGAAACGTGCCTCCAGCAGGACGCCTCCAGCGGGCCCCCCTCACAAGCCGGGGGGGGGGGTGCGTCTTCGCCGCGACCAGTGCACTGGTTTGGTCCAGTATACTGGCATATATATGACGCAGCCACAGTGCATATATCTTGTATACTCGCTGGAGCTATCAGGGCCCAGCGTATGCACACTCCCACTGTCGTCGGGAAAATGAGCTTGGAAGTTCGTTTGAGGTGTGTGTTTTCTTACAAGTACTCGTATGTATGCTGTTGGGCGCAAACCCCAAGCTTTTGGGTGCAATATGTCCTCACTGCTGGAGAGAAATTAACTGCAGTATTACGGGGGACCATAGTAAATAGGACCAAATATTGTTATTTATACTCGGAGTATTAAAAATAGCAAAAACATTGAAAATCGCGAAATATTTAGACTTTTGTGTGCACCGTAGGTCCTATTTACTATGATCCCCCGTAGTTGTAGTAAATCCATGGCCAGAACTATCCTCCTGCTCTTCGCGCCACCTGCTGCAGCCTGCTCTCCTGGGGCTGGCTCGTGTTTGCTGTGTGGTCGTGTCTAGCCGTTGTCTGCTCGTTGTATCATATGATCGTAGGATCCATTATTACAGCAGCTGCTGCAGTAGTTTCAGTTTGTGAACAAAATAACCAAAAATCAGGGACGCTGGGGACGACTACCCGGGTTTCTCTCGGATGCGTTTTTGAAGGGTTTTTTGGTTCTCTTTTGACAAACCAACGTAGCTGCAGCATGACAACACAAGCGTTTGCCCTTCGTACGAGCACAAGTCAGAGCTTGTAGCGATGGAAGGGATTGGCCTGCTAAAAACTCTAACACTAAGTTCCATGGTACTAGAGGCCATGCCTGCCACCCCAGCGTTCGCTACAGCGCTTTACGTAGGCAACGTCAACGTGTGCCCCTCTCATGTGCTCGGCGACTCGAGGTTACGCCGCATTCCTTTCTCGTGTGCTGCCTTCAAGCCGTCCAAAGCCTTGTCCCGTCGCCGGCGGCCAGCTTCCTGGTGCCACTCGCAAAACCCACCGCGTTGCTTGCTGCTTGCTGCGTCATCTGCTGATGCTGGTCGCGAGGAGGACCTATGGATGAACGATATTTCCGGAGGCGTAGCGGACACTGGAGAAGCTCCGTTTTTTTCGCCTTCCATGATGACAGCAGCCGCGGCAGCAACATCAACAGCAGCGGCGGCGGCAGCAGCAGCAGCAGCAACAACAACAACAACAACAACAACAACAACAACAACAACAACAACAACAACAACAACAACAACAACAGCAGCAGCAGCAGGAGGAGGAGGCACCGGAGGAGGAAGCGGTGTCGACTCAAGAAGCGATAGAGACGCGTTTACGTTCGCCCCGAAGCCGCTGCCTGAAGGAACCACGCTTCGGCCAATGCAGGAGACGGATATTGACAGTGTGGTCGGGTTAGCCTTTCAGGAGTTTTACGAAGGCCCCGTAAACGTGGATGAAGTGAGAGGGGTCGATATTTGGGGGGAGACGTGGCGCAGGGCGAAGCTGTATGGCAGCTTTCAAGAAGATGATGTCGAAGAGCTGAATGACTGGTGAGAGAGTGAGCAGGATTATGACGTATTACTCGTACGTACCAGGTGATGAGTAGTTGTGTGTGTTTTTTTAGGATACTGCCACTGCTGTACTCGTTCTGCTGCTGTACGTGTGGTTCCTGTCGCTGCTTTGGGCGATTGGATAGGTTGTGAGCGTGAAATTAAGAATTTAGACGAGTGTGCAAGTCGCCATCACAACTTTACAACAGCAGTACTCCTAGTCGCCGCAGATAAGCATCCTGCATTAAGACCGGTCTGGGCTATTCGCGATCTGGGGCGCGGCCATATTCGGAAGCATAATTCGGAA
>JBBMHQ010091640.1:0-23213 GCA_037834295.1 Postelsia palmaeformis | reverse complement strand
TTATACCTTCATAATGGATACGGGACACACAAGGTACACATCACGCCAACCCAGCCAGCCGCATTGAAAAACAGAATCATGAAATAAGATAAAACATATATCGGTCCGTATGGTTCGGCGGCCACTTGGGTTCTGTGCAGTACTTACCTTTTGTGGTTAAGCCCCTGGGTACCGTTTACCTCATTGATTGGTGTTCTTCGAAACCCGGGCAGACGAACGCCTTATTTGTTTGGAAAAATTCCGATAGGAAATCTCGAAAACCGTCACGGCCGCGGCGGGTGCTATTAGCAGCCGGGAACGGGCTACTTCTTTATTTGCCGTCGTCGAATATGAGATCATCATACCCGAGAGGAAAGTTGTGTTCGCCATGGCTACACAAAAAGGCTTGGACTCCACTTTTTGGGTGACCCCCGGGCAGCTAACAAACGAATAAAAGTGGTGCACATAGTCGGGTTGCAAAGTAAGTAGTAATAAAATACCTGGTACTTTGAAGTATTGTCTCGACCCGCTGGCTTGTTCATATTTCGCACATAGTGAAGAGACTGATCCCGTAATATCTTTTTGGTCGTATGCCCGAGGTTTCGGGAAATGGGACCTTCCATGAAATGTAGACCACTTGGTATGTGGTGAACCATCCTGGTATAGGGCGTCATTGTCGGTGAGTTTTGTTTTTGTCGTCGAAGCATCGATAACCAGGCGGCAAGCGAGAATCTGCAGTACCTCAACAGACGTATCTTGCGGACAAGGAGGCACGAGGTTAGAGTGGGCAAGCCCTGACCATGAATTCCGCGCCGCTGCAGCCGCATTGCAGCTGTCGTATTGGAGTTGCTACTATTTTGTTGTTGTTGTTGTTGTTGCTGTTGTTGTTTCTGCTGCTGGTGCCGTCGTTCTTGATATCGTTGGTATTTTGTTGGTGCCGCTGTAGCGGTTGTTGTTCGTCTGTATTCATTGATGTTCATCACGGGGAGCTGCTGTTGATGTACCTGGCAGGGTTGAGGTCCGCGCGACGGTGAAAAGACAAGGCAGTTTTCGTTGGTAACTGCTGCCGGTCGTCCTTCGATATGGTTGGTCGTTGTTTTGCTGCTGTAGATGTTTTTTTTCGTCTTGGCGTCTTCCAGTGATATGTTTCAATCATTATCAAATACTTGTATAATATGTGTGCGTAGACATGTGCTAAACAAAACAGCAGTGTGAAAAGTGCAAAGTCATTCGCGCGTTTTGTTTCCAGTATGTTGTAGATTAACCAGCACCACTAAGCCATTCCACAGTATGGGTGCAGCAGAAATTCCTCGGCCCCTCACACTACGAGCTGATTTTCTCACGCGATACAATACTTGGAAGACATTCGTTCGTGCCAGCCGACCGCCACATGTAATGACTAGTCCTTAAACAAATGTACAAGTAAACCATTCATCTTAACTGGTAGTTCTTCACTTTAGGAACTCAACTGGTCAGAAACCTTTGGTCGAAAACGTGCAACCCCCACCGTGGGGTTCCCTACTTGCCGTTCACCAAAAGAAGGGATGTACGCCACGTATGCCCCGATGCGGAAGCAGCGCAGCCCCGTTTCGTTCCCGTCTTCATCCCGTTGTCGATCCGATTTGGGGTGAGCGCCAGGCTTCAGGAGCGAGGTGAGAACTACGCTTGTACCCCTACCTAACAACTAAGATGTTTCAACCAGCAAAAAAGTGGGCGACATTAAGATCCTGCGCCCTTAAACATCGATTTTGCCAGATAGCAAGATGAGGTTTTAGCCACAGAGCAGGCGATTCTCCCCCGCTGCCCCCCGCTCCGGTTGCTTTTTTAAACTGATTTATGTAAAACGGCTCCAGCCCATTATATGTTCGTCGGTTCCGGATAAATGGCGTAAACCCATGAGTGCAAACGCCCGGAGGGCCAGGAGTGAGACTCAAGACTCCGGAACTCCAGTTCGAACAGGACGCGAGCTTTCAGAACATTTTTTTATCATGAGCAGATCGTTACGTTATCACGATCTTGAAGCTCTTTTGAAGTGCGTTAACTTGAGCGCGATAGCGCGACGCAGGTTCATACCTAGGTGGCTAAGACGTTCACTCGCTGCACTGTTTCGGGGCTTGACAAAACTCCTGTTGGGACTGAGGTACGCACGCAGACCTTACCCAGCCAAGTACCTTAACTCTAGAACTGACCCCAAACAAACTCCACACCGGGTCAGAAACAGGACAAAACTGGGACTGCGCTGCTTTGCATCGAGCCAGACAAATCTGTAACGCGGGCCATGGTTCCGGAGACACATTAAGTTCAAACAGTTTTAGGATAACAAATATATTGAACGCGATCTGAAAAGTACATATTTATCGTGGCTTCCGAAGCAAGCCACATCAGGGACTTTTCGCTGCGTCCATCCCCCATATCAAAGCCATATTGTGGTGCCCCTTACACTACTGCAGATCGTTGATGATTTTTACTGTTCCGCGCATTTTCAGCCCAATACTAAGGATGTCCGCACTCTTGGTTTTCATATCGGGGGCAGCTGTTGTCACCCAAAATGAATCGTTGGAGTGCCTCGCTCAAGGGAGTGCCGAAATAGACTCACTGTACGAGCATGTCATTGTGCTTCCTGTGCCTTCGCTCAACCCATGTGCCGCAGTTGCGCCGAACAGTTTAAGCTAAGAAAAAATTGTTCTTTAAATGTCGAATGCATCTGAAAACTGTTCTCGGAGTTATCATTGTACCCCTTGAACAATTGGAGCCGGTAGAGTTAATCATAAGAGGAGCAGTATCTTTGGTGTCAATTTGTCAAGTATCGAGGCTTGACTGATAGCATTTCCATTTTTTCGAGACATCGTTTTTACGGTGCAGTAGTTACCGTGTAAAACACTTAGGTTGAATGAAGCGGTATATATTGTTAGATATCAACATAAAATAGTATGTTACACGAAACGTGCAAACTGAACAAATCAACATGAAACGCGCACCATCTTCAGGTTCGCGTTTATCGTGAACCGTCCTTGTCGATTCGTGCGTCTATTACCTCCGTGTGTCGCGGCTCGATCGTCGGTGTCTAACTCGTGATGAAACCAAATTAAAAAGGTCCCACTCGACCGGTTTTCTAACTTTCTCCCTTAGATGCCAATTACGTCGGAAACGCGCGCTTGTTCATCGCACCCTTCTTGCTACATCAGATGAGGCCAATAGTGTTGCTGATCTCTTGCCTAGACGTGGACTCGGCCACCGCTATTCGCGCGGAACGGCGAATTTTGGAGGCAAATCACATGAAGGAGGCTTGTCCCCCTTGTGAACTCCTGTTCAGCAGGCTCGAGAGAACAGTGGGGGAAGTGAAACTTTCTCAGAACATTCACGTGCAAGAACGTGGCGAGCCTAAGAGCGGTACCGGCATATTGTTTTTTTGGGCAACGGCAGCGCTGATCCATGCGTGCAATTATTTGCAGGAGCAATTCGGTGAGAGTCACACTTCATCCGTCTACTGTAGAACATACAGTAGAGGAGCGAAAAACACGTCGATTACAAAGCAACCAACGCGATAACATAGAGACAAGACAGCGGCTGGGGCAGTGTGACGGAGTAGTGCTTCTTGTTCACGGGGCTTCTCACTTAGAAACACCCACCTTCGTCTCTTCAAACGTGTCCTTGGGTCAAGTTGTGTAGACTTGATGCGACGAACAAGATGTGTGCCTTACTGCGATCTCAATTTATCACTCGGAACCAACGGCGGGAAGGTGAATGACTAACCCTTTTACCACCGCACGCATTGCCTTACCCAAATTCCAAGTAGTTTGTCCTGGAAAACGTGAGTACGTTCCTGGAAGCTAACGAGATGAGTGATCACGATTACGTACGAAATTTATATTCGACAGAAAACTGTAGTGGAATATCCCATCTTGGCTAGTGCGTCAACCTTCCTTCGTTCAAAACTTTTGTCGACAAAAACGTGTCCACCCTTTTGGCAGCACCCATTTTTTTCCGATCACCCTAGGTGCTATCGAAACAAAAAAGGCAGATCAAAACGAGGTACCAACGCGGTTTCCTCGCGAGGAAGCTCCATCAATTCCACCAGATTGAATCGAATGGGTATACCCCCTACCACTACGCTGTTCGGATTACACTCGGCGAAAAGAGTTGCTGACCACGCGCGCGGCGTTGTGGGGAAAATATTTTTATCACCGACGGATGGTTGAATCGCCCACGTCTCGTGTACTCGATAGGCCACAAGGGGCTTTCTCGCTGCACAAACAAACTATCAACAGCAGTATGCATCGTACCCATGTTCGCCATTGTAGCTGTCCTTGGGGAAATGAGTGACCCGTGTTTTGCGAAGTAGCAGATATTTACGCAACGATCTGACCCATCGTCTACCAAGCGAAGTCAGGTTTTTGTTTACGTACATTACGCATATTCTGGCATTCGTTTGTTACCATCGGGCGCAACTCGGGTTTATGGGCTCTCAGGATGACTGCCACGACAGAAGTAGGCAGCACCATTCGTCTAGCACATGCCGGCCTGACGTTGAAAATTTGCACGAGAAGTGACAGAAAAAGGTAATGTGAAACTTTTCGTGTCACACGAATGGAACACCGCCTCGGGTTATACTTCGTCATCTTTCGAAGAGGTCTTTTGCTGACGTGTACCAGCATACACTAGTAGCTCTCCTCAAATGAGGATCCTCCGATTTCACGAGCGTAAGCTTACCCAACCATGCGTCTTAGGAGCTTAAGAAAATCGGATGTTTTATCGGTAGTATTTTCAGCCTAGAAAACACGTCTTGCGTGAGGTTTCGCGGTTGTGCGTTGCCTGCGCTTAGATGGCGAGCCAGGATTGCCGTAACTTGTCCTACTATGAAGGTGCATTCATATAATGTGGTGCCTATATACCATTTTTCCCGTGTCCAGGTAAAGGAAGCTGCCGCTTCGACTCCATGAACGAGAACGACAATCAGGACGAACCACTGGATCGGTACCCTGTCCACAGCATCGTCTTTGAGCCTGCTTTGGGCAGCAGCGATGCAAGATGTTCCTGCGACACAATTGACAGGTGAAATGCGGCGCATTTCGCGAAGCTTGATGAGTTTGGCGGGCGTTTTTATTCGAGCTCGTTGAAGGATGGGTTCGCCAACGCCAACGCCACCTACATCATATGTAGTATGCCACAAAACGTACACGAAATGCAGGGAGCGCGACAAAGGAGGACAACCTACGAGTATCACATATGCGGGCGCTGAACCGGCAGGTCGTGTTAAAACCACCCACGGCCGGCGCACCCGATGAACCGCGCCAAACCTCACATAGGCAACCTTATGAATCGTAATGTACGCATGTATCTCGAATTTTTTTTCATGACCTGCTGCAGGTGAACACATAAAATATGGTAAAACACGTAAATGGCGCTCCAACGACAAGAAGGCATGGTTGATTGAGGTGTTTTGGGTAGAAAGAGCCCAGCCAAACAGTAGCAATGTGGCCAAAGGTGAGTCACCCCAAATCATAGCACGCGCGTCAGGATATGGTTGTGAACCGATCGCTTCCACCTCGGGTTACGGGGCCATCCAAGCTTTCACAGAAAAACGCCGCGTGCTAATGTTTACCATTGGCGCATTGTCGTACACGAGGCTTGTCCCGTGACCGGCTCAATCTCTCAACACAACCGTGCAATCGACTATACGAAATCTTGCAAGCGCGAATTACCATCTTTGCAGTCATCTACCGCTGGAATACCAACGGGAGACTGGCGCTCCCGGTACGGGTATCATATGACCTTTATCAGGGTCATTACTCGAGGGTCTTCATACCACTAGACTCGTTTTACGGCCGGGGTGGCACATTTCCGGTAGACTGGTTTCTCAACCCGGAATCGTCGTAATGCCTACATTGTTTGGAAAAATGTATATATATATATATATATATATATATGTACTTGGGCCATGGGATTATTCGCCGGGAGGCAGTTTGGTATTCACAAGGGTGTGCTCTGTAGGGTACGGGTATTCTCTGTAGGGTGTTGTATTGGTTACAGAGAACACGGACGTTCTCTGTATGGTATGAAAGTGTTACAGATCGTCAGAGATATTTTCTGTGGGGTATGGAAATGCTACAGAACCCCACAGATAATTAGGGTATAATGGTGGAGGGTCACAGATAATGTTCTGTAGGGTACAGGATTTGTTACAGATACTACAGAAGTTCTCTGTAGGGTATGGAAAGGTCACAACACCTCACAGACATTTCCTGTAGGGTATGAAAAAGCTACAGAACCTCACAAAGAAGTAGGGTATTGTGGTGGAGCTGCCACAGACATCACAGAAGTCGTCTGTAGAGTATGGGATTTGTTACGGACATCACAGACGTTTTTTGTAGGTATCAATGTGTCACATGACCTCACAGACAATCACTGTAGGGTATCTACGGAGCGACGTCTGTAGAGCGTGTATGCGCGTCTGTAGGTACCTACAGAGCAAGGTACCCGGTTACTCCAGAGACCCCCTGCCTGGCAAGTTGACGTACTTGTAATAGTTCAAGGCGAAAGGTAGAGTCAGGCGGGCTCTGCATCAAACGAACAAAACAACAAAAATAAAAATCGCGTCCGTACCTCTGCTATTCCAGCTCCAAGTTAACTTCGGACTTTGTCCAAGCTTGAACTTGCACACTCAAAAAACGTGTCAAGCACCTTTGCTTTAGCAGCCCCACCCCCTACCCCCCCAAGGTATACCGCAAATTCAAACCAAACCACATATGTATTTGGCTGTAGCTGCGCAGCTCCCTATTAAGGGCCATGGCGTTTTTTCCACGGCGATATCAGAAATGCACGAAAAACACCCGTGTCTTGCGGCGTGGAGGAACCGCTGTGGTCCGCAGTAGCACTTATGTTCCCCCACAACTCAGCTTCAAACAGACGCACATAGAGATTTGTGTGTGTGTGACTCTCGGTGTGCCCGTCGAGGCACGCTCCAAGTGTGGTTCGTGGGGCTGGCGTCACGCGCAGGCTGACGGGTTATTGCACAAATATTTACCCATATCGCGGGTATTGTTCCACTGTGCGTACAGGCCGTCTCTGTCGGTAGGGTATTGTACTTTTTACAGAGGTCACATAAGTTCTCTGTAGGGTATGAAAGTGTTACAGAACCTCACAGACAATTTCTGTAGGGTATGGAAAAGCTACAGAACCTCACAACGAAAACGGTTTCGTGGTGGAACTGCCACAGACATCACAGAAATCGTCTGTAGGGTACTCACAGAGTTTGTTCTGTGGGGTACCGGTCTGTGATACCGTGTAGAACACACCCTTGGATATGAACTAAAGACAGTTTTCGGGTAGTGTACAAAGCTTCTTAAGCGATGAGCCTAAAATAATGTAGCGTGAACCTCAATCGTAGAACGCCCCTCCAGCAAGCCATTAATAAGTCACCCAAAACAAGGTTGTTGACAAAAACGCTTAAAGGACGACGCGGCGAGGAATCACGACGCCTACGACAACCACGAGTCGTTCAAGCCAACTATTGCTCGTGGAGGTGTGGCAACGATGTTTATTTCGAGAAGCCCAGTCCATCCGAAATTATTTACCTGAATAGTGCTATCACCTTTTGTGCCACGCCTCTCGACTCTATGATTAGTACAGTGCATACTTATCTCAAATGCGGTGGGCTACCGCTCAAAAGAGGAGCTCTGTCACTGGGGAAGATTGTTAAGCTGAAAAGGTTGACCGCCAACAGATGACTGTCGTCGCTGGCATAGTGTTGGCGAAGAGTTGCACAGCCATAAACCGTTTGGAGTCAATGTTCTCTAAACCTTGTGGGCGGGCCCCAGCCTAGTTTGGGATTGTAAATCGTAGCTGGTATAGAGAGGACGACGATTCATGACAAGACGTCTACGGAGCACTAAACTTCTGAAACTGTCTCCCGCCGATCGAACGACTTGATAACACAAGTCTCGCTATAGTAGGAGTCGTGTTGTTAATAATAAAACCTTCTCACTGAGGGCTCTCGCGTCGATTTTCGCTTCTTCCGAAAATCTTCGAGTCCGTCCAGAAAAAAAGAAGATTGGGACAGATGCAGTAAACTGTCGTCCCGCGTGATGATAATTGGGTTCACCCCTTCTTGGAATCGGCTGTAGGGCTAGGTCTGAGCCTTCTCAAGTTGTGCGTCCCTCAAACGTATAGTTTCTAGCCTAATCGTATGGTCTCTCAAGCATTGGCAAACTGTATCTAGGCGAAAGCGTTAGGCAATATCCTGTCAATACGGTCGTATTGCCCTCTTGCGTTTCGAGTGGACAATCGTGTGGAAAAAACGTCGTCATAGCAAGGTAGAGACTTAGTGCAAAGCAGGAACGAGCTGCCGGGCCGGGGTATGCCGGAGGACTGCGACGCAAGCAGACGTGCAATATACGCTCGGCTTAGTAATCGTCGACCCGCTGAACGCTCTTCCTAGTCGGTGCGTGAGACTTATCTTAAGGCCGTTTCTATCGTCGAGCATGATTAACAAAACTATATGTGTATGGTGATGAGCACTTCTAACTCCAACGGTTAGTAGGTACCTCAAGGAATATGGTTTCTGGTAGACATCACTTTAAGGGTATCCCATCAACTAGGTTGGATATGCCGGACAGATATATATATATATATATATATATATATATACTCCGTATATATATATGGACGAAATTCACAACCCCTCAAGTACCTAGGCCTCGTCACTGCCTTCTTAAGCAGCTATACATGGGCACGCATGGGGTTAACAGTGGGATTGTGACTCTGCACGACCTAAGCCACGAACCAACTAATATCAGTCGAACTTTTGACATTGGGTAGTCGTGGGTCGGAGGCGCCGACCACCCAACGTATTATATTTTAAACCTCAGAGGAAGGATGGTTGGACTTATAAAGCAGTTGTCTAATTTTTGGGCGGGACGGCCTACGCCGGGCGGGCTCTGATTTGTCTTGCTTTGCAACCTTGACGGATACGGTCGAGTTGGCCGGCGATCACCTGGGTTCGACAGTCGACTTATGGCCTGAAGCAGTATGTGTTTGCAAACGGCACCGATCGATTAAATGTTTCTTGTGACATCATGAGGCTACCACGTATTAGCCACGAGGGTTGCTCTGGTCAGCCCGGGCAAGGGATAATCTTCTGTTTCCTGACTTTAACCACTAGTTGCAGCAGAGGTGCAATGCCACAAGTCCACACCAAAAGTATTTCGGACCGTCTTCAAGTCTGTTCTCACGCACATGTCTGCGCTGCCCGCGCGTGTTTCGCCATTCAGGGTATCGATCGTCATTTCAAATAACGGCAAACACATGCTTCCAGTGGAAGACACATGCGCCTTCTACCACGGTGGCGGCATAGGGATGAGAAAAAAAGCAACTGACGCAAGACAGCAGCCCTGCACGTTTGCGGATGGCACACACGTGACGAGCCACGACGAGCTGTGGCGATGTATGCATGAAGCCAACTGCGATGTCTCCGACAACTGGATCCAGATGGCCGTTTTCAGAACCCGAGACCAGTGGTGGTTAGTACGTTTTACCACCTAGAAGTTCACAGTAATAGGGAGGTTGGAGATTTGGAAGGCTTCGTCACGAGAGAATTACCTATTGTGTGCCAGTGGTTGGCTGTTCGCTACCTACTTTTTACTGGGTATCTCGCTGACCGGTCCATGGAGGTTTGGTACAGCGACGCAATGGCAGACCCCTTGGATTGGCATTACCGCTGGTTTTACTCCGTAGGGCTGCATCTCCCGTTCCACGTGGTAGAAGCGGCTGTACAAGCGGCGGCAGCTGATGACCTTGGATTCCACCACAAGAAGGTCGATCTGCACCCAGGCGAGGAAGTGAGGACCGCGCCAGGTGTCAGGCGGTTCGAGGACGAAGTGAGCCCGGAAGTTTTCGCGATCGCAGATAACGTGCTGCGCACGTGGCTGCCCCCTATACTACTTGAACGGTACGGTGTAACACCGGGATGAACAGGACAGCAGCAGCGGTATCATCGAATCTCGGGAGGGGGTATTGACGCAAACATCATAGATACCCTGTCATGAGGAAACGTGACTTAAATAGGAGAGAAGGCACCGTTGCCTACCAGTACGATCGGACATACTTCAAACGATACTGGGAATGATGTGCGGCGCATTCGCAATCCCCTATACTGTTGACCAGGCTTGCCCTTGCATTTGGGAGACAATGCTGACGTCACAGCACGAGGTACCCTTGTAATCATGTCCTGGTTTGAGGTTAAGATCAAGGGTCAGACATTTTGTTTCACCTACCCAATCCCGTTAGGAACGGTCTTGGTGGCTATACAGCTAGTAGGGTGAGTTTGCTCCTCAGCTCCATATTGTTTCATCAGACATTTAGGCCTTATCGAGCTATTTCCACTGTCCGAAGCCCTTGGATTGTGAATTATCTACATTTCTAATGGTTTGGACCAGCTATAAAAAGCACCTGGTATCCACTATCAGAGGGGAGATCGAGTAATATAACATGTGCCGTACTGATAGGTTCCAATATGGTCTTTCACTTTGTTTCGACAAGCCTGGGAGAGGGCGAGGCTGTACTTTCATGTGGCGAGGAAGGAATTGCACTTCACGCCCATCATTCGGTATTCCGGATAACTCTAAAGCCTATATTTATACTTTAGTTGTCATGCTGGTGTTTGCTGAAACACAAGTTGAGCTGACATTTGAAAAATCTATGGGGTGCTCGCGAGAAGGCGAATCATCCGATGCATAACGCCAACACCTCTGACCTCCACAGGTTCCCGATCCAGCATATCTGTTTCCCCCGGCTAGGCGATATCATGTCGAAATTATTAAAATTTGACGTGGTGTCATTATTTGGGACGTTAGCGTCGATTCTCCCAGTGGCAGTTTCATGTTTCTGTTCACGTAGGCGCCTGCATGCCACAAGCATCAGTAGTAGATCCGTGGATATGCTAGAGGATGGCAACCATGCACGACAGTACCCCTTCTAATGTGATCAACGAGCCTCGATGCTTCAAGGCTCGAGGTAAGGTGATGAAAAAATCGAAATGGACAGGCACTATATCCACGGGATATCACCTGTTTTCACGACGTCACCCACCTAAGTCAAGTCCCAGACAACTTGACAAGGTGAAGACCACTGTAGCAAACGCTCGTTTTCCATGAAAAAACTCTACTGCTGTCCAAACCCCACTACACTTTTGAAAAATGAATTCTACAGTATTTTTCAGAACAAATACGTACAGCATCCTGCAAAAAAATCGAGACAAACGCATGCAGAATAAAACCGTGAGGTTCCGAAATACAGATAGAATTGTAAAACACGAAAGCTGCACTTATATTGCTGTAGTGCTGTTTGAGTGTGACGCCAAGCACCCAGAGCGAAAAACATCACCAAAAAATATAATTCAATGGCGCAAACGATCGTACCACATGCGAATGCAACCTTTACAGACATTTAGTAATTGATCGTATCGACCACCACAAGCATAAACACACAGCATAGTCACCACAAAAACAAGAAACGCGCTATCAACTCTGACGTAATCTCAGACAACCTTCAATATATAGCAAATCGAGGGAAAATATCCCACCAACCTGGAACTACTACTGTGACACAAACCACAACAAGCATGTGACAGCCATTTGAAAGGCTGAAGAAGACAAAGAAGAAGTGGCAAGCGACATTTGGAGGCAGTGACAAACATGCGCCTCATCCGGACTCGACGGGGCCCTTGTGATTCAACTTCTGACAGCATCCGGAAGCCTGACCGAGGTTAGCCCATCGATATCATATGTGGGGGCGTCACAGTACAGAGTTGCTTAAATTTGTCAGATTGTTTTTCGCTTTCGAACCACATTTCCACTGCATCAGTGCTTCTAATGTGCCGTTGAGGACACCCTTAACGCCAGACAACTTGAATGAGAGGCTCCCTCCGGGTATAGAGGGATTGACACGTCTCTTGAATGTACTCGGTGATTACGAGTGAATAATGCGTACATATATTAGGCGTGCGACGTGTGCCGTTGTGACCCTGCTACTGAAAAATGAAAAATTCTTCTACTTAACATTCGTGGGTACTTGGAGCGTTGGTGACCCACCACAGCCCCGTCCAGATGCACGTATTCTGGATATCGAGGCCTGTAGAACTTCCGGTATTAGCATGGAGTCGTACACCATGAGATCTGGCAGCTCGACACGTTGCTCGCCGGCAGCCCTCACAGCTTGCACGAGGTTCGTTACCTGCTCATCTCATGCATGGTATCGACAAAAATGGTAAGGATTCACACCGTGGATTGTAAGCTGTCATTGGCAATTAGAACAACGCCTACAGCCTCTTGTTGGTCAAGGATCACATACTCCAGGAAGGTTGTAGGCTTACGCCCAAATCAATCCTCATACGGCGATCCTGCTAAACGTGCGCGGCTTTTGGAGCTGAGCCGCCGCTGGGCCGTTCGCGAAATATGCATCCAATCTCTAGAGGCGCTACCTTATATAAATGAAAGGCCTTCGAACAGCGTGTACATCATTTTATCACGTCTTTAACAGTGCAGCTGCTCCAATACGAGTTGATAGGAACACAGAGAATACCTACGTCCAGACAAGCAGTGAACGTGGCGACAAGGGAGTCCTTTTAGGTGTTTATATTATGGAGTGGGGCATTAACGCGTGCAGGTTCTGTTAGGAAAGTGTGCACATTATCCACAGCGGTTGAAACGTGTTGTAGCTTATCCCCAGTATCTGGCCGTCAAAGGTCGTTCGGTTCGCGCGGATTCATGCCGTGCACCGGACGCCGAACGCAGCTTGCTGCACCAGTTCATTTTATTTGAACACCCCAAGCTTTTCTCAGCCTGTGGATATATTATGTGGCGCTGCAGACGTTCGAGCACTGTCCGCTCGTGCTGAACCTGCTGCAGTTCAGACTCCGTGAAAATGAAGATATTGTGGGCGTATTCGACGCAGACGTGGCCCGAGGACATTCTTACTGCATGGTAGCATGCCTGCCCCCTTACGGCATGCACCGAGGCTGGATACCTCTCGCCTGTCTCCATACAAGAGAACCTGCATTAGTCCCTTGTTGATATCAGAGGCATATAAGAGGGGTAGCCTGTTTAAAATAGAGACTTCTCGTTTGACCTCGTGTAACAGTGGTACCATGTATAGATTCGGTTTAACGTGGAAGTTGATCACATTGCAGTCTATGACAAGTGGTGCCTCACCGGCTCTTTGAGGATGATCTAGCCATTTCCAACCCAGAGAACACCAGCGATGATCTGTGTCCTCTTTCATCGCCTATTCGGTGTCCCGAGCTGCCGGGCAATCCTCGTGCACCTTCACCGATGGTGTTACCATGAGACAGAAAATTTTATCAGACCCACCAGATGGCGTTGCCGACCACGATCATAAAAAAAATCGAGAATGGACTGCTTAAGGTGAGCTAATATTAGGAGACTCTGCAATAACTGAGTGGGGCAGAACAGCGCGCCCAATCTGCTGGAGTTGTCGGATGTTGCCGGGTCTTCAGCCTTCAAGCGCACCTAAATAATACTCGGTGTTCCTCCGCAAACTTTCTGCCTAAACGTACCGACACCCACGAACAACACCTGCTGCGTGCAGCAGCACGGCGAGACCTCTGCACATCGCTGCAGGCCACTGAAGAACAGCTTTCCCGCAGCCTATAAACCCTCCAAATATAACACGCGCAAAGTAAGGTCCAGGCTCGATCAAGTCCTTGAATCCCCCACGCGTAGAAACACTTTTTTACTGATGTGCTGTGATAAAGGGTAGCTTTATCCGTAGACGTGGGCCACCCGAGCCCTCTTTGTTTGTTTGTTTCTATCTCTTTATTGGCGCTGGTGGTCGTACCGATACGTTTTCACCGCGCGTTCCCGCCCCTTTCGTGTTGCTTGCTGTCCCACAGAGAGCCCGCTCCGCGCTGTCTCCACGGCAAGCAACACCGTGATGGTCGTGCGTCGATATAATTTCATCGCACCAGCAGTACTGTCTCCACAGCGCACCGACTCGAAATAAAATAGCGGCCGATACTACGACGTGTTTCCGGGAGTCTCGACCCCAGAGCTTGTAACATGAATGCCTTTCCACAACAAGCAGCCCTAGTCGGTCGTGCATCGATATGATCTTATCGCACACAGCTGTACTGGTTCCACAGCGCACCGACCCGAATTATAATAGCGGCCGATACTTCGTCATATTCCCATGAGTATCAGGCCCAAAGCCCAAGACTGTTCCACAGCAGGTAACACCGCGTCGGTCGTGCGTCGACATGATTTCATCAAACACGGCAGTACTGTCTCCACCGCGCACAGACTAAAAATATAATAGCGGCCGATACTGCGACGTGTTCCCAGGAGTATCAGGCCCAGAGCTTGTAACATCAATGTGTTTCCACAGCAAGCAACACTAGTCGGTCGTGCATTGATATGATCTTATCACACACAGCAGTACCGTCTCCACAGCGCACCGACTCAAAATATAAAAGCGGCCGATACTTTGTCATATTTTTATGAGTATCAGACCCAAAGCTTGAGACTATCTCCACAGCAAGCAACACCGCGTCGGTCGTGCGCCGACATGACTTCATCGAACACAGCAGTACTGTCTCCACAGCGCACCGACCCAAAATATAATAGCCGCCGATACTGCGACGTGTTTTCATAAGTACTAGGCCCAGGGCTTGTAAAAAGGCTGTGTTTCCACAGCAAGCAACACCGTGTTATTAGCCGTGCGTCCACATGTTTTATCACACTAAGCGCTATTCTCTCCACAGCGCACAGCGCACCGACTCGAACTATTATGGCGGTCGATATTTTGAGACGTTTTCATAGGTATCGGGCGCAGAGTTTGTCACAAGACTTTTTTCCCACAGCAAGCAACACCGTGATGGCCGTGCGTGGATATGATTTTATCCCACACAGCGGTACTGTCTCCAAAGCGCACCAACTTTTTTTTTTATAGTGGCCAATACTTCGACATGCTTCCATAAGAATCAGACGCAGAGGTTGTAATAGGGCTGTTTCTCCACAGCAAGCAACACTGTGTCAGTCGTGCGTCAATATGCTTCCATCGTGCACAGCAGTACTGTCTGCACAGCGCACCGACTCTCACTATGATAGCGGTCGATACTTGGACATGTTTCCATAGGTATCGGGCGCAGAGCTTCTCACAGGACTGTTTTTCCGCAGCGAGCAACACCGTGTCGGTTGTGCGTCGATATGATTTTATCACACACAGCGGTACTGTCTTCACAGCGCACCGACTCAAATTATGATAGCGGCTAATAGTTCGTCACATGTTCCCATGAGTATCAGACCCAGAGCTTGATTGAGTAATCTAGTGTAGATGATACGCACCCAAATATTCCGCTAGCATCCGCAGGCTCGTACCAAGCCCGTATACAAAGCGTAGCATGCACAACATTGCTTCAGTACCCGGTATTCCCTTATTTCACAACATTACTCCAGTACCCAGTATTTTCTAATTTCTGTCCATCTTAGCTCACACGCCAGCAGAGCACCTGACGCTGTGAACGATACATGCGCTGGCTATTCGATTGCGTACGATATAGATGATGGTGCGTAGAAGCAGCAACCAAGATGCTTTCGAATCAATCGGTTCGCGAAAGATCTATCAACTCGTGAGGACAAATGGTGCAGTGGTGGTCGGAGTTCATGCTATTATTAAGATTTCGCAGAAGTCCTGATCTAAACGGGGCGCGGGCGACGAACGTCGTACGATGTCCTCAAATGCAGCTTTATGTGAAGTTGGGTTCACCACTTTGTAGATTGTATATATTCCCCGAGGAATGAAGGAACGAGGCTCATGGGCTTGAAGGACGGAGCTCATGACCTGAAATAATGATGCTCGTGTCGACGCTCTGTCTCTCTGGAAAGAGATGGCAGAGGTTGCGCCGAAGTGTCTGTCAAGATCACTTGTGAAGAAAAGAACAATGATGGTTGGAAATTGGCGCTTATGTGGCCATTATGGAAGGAATCTTGATCTTAGAGATCAAGAAGAGAAAAGAGAGAGAGAGAAGAAGAAAAGTAGAGAAGAGTAGAGTAGAGTGATCGAGGTGGGCGATGCCACCACCTGATCGCGATACAATGCCCAAGCTACGAGCAGGTGTATTGTACAGCAGCCCGTTAAGGTTCGCTGAATCGTTCCTAGCGAAGTCCCCACAACGCTCTGTGTTGCGTACTCTTCAAGTTATACCAGGTATGCAACATTGCATGATCCTGAATTACGATCAGTATTATAGAGGTACCTTGAACACAAACACAGTGCGTCCGGAAGAAACAACAAAATGTACTCTCGCCGCATATCGTATTTCTCCGCATCTATCATAAGATACCAAGTGTATTAGTATCAGTGCGTGTGCCTGCACATCACAATATATACGTATATGGATGTCAACGTCCATACGCTGATAAGGAATATTTATGTTCCCTGTTTCCCTCGTATGTACTAATAATTGTCAAGAGTAGCCGTGAAGAAGGTGAGGGGCGCACGGGGGGAAACTCTGCGCGGTATATCGTGCCCAGCACCATAATGATGATGCTGAGGTTCAGTTCCAGGATGGCGACGCTTTCTGTTGTTTTTTAAATCCGACGATCATCGACCGTTCAACGATTTCGGACCGTTGACGGCTTCGCGCTCACAGCTTCCGGCGGTTCCTGCGGAGGGAAAAAGATATTTCTTCATTTTGTGGGTGGAGCAAGGTTGTCAACTGGGTTCAGGTTCAGGTCCGGATCAGGAGAGCCAAGCATGGTCTTTTATTGATTTCCTATTTTCATGGAGAACACTCCGAGAAACTTATATTTATACCATATGGAGGACTCTACTGGCTTCATGACACCAGTTTCAATATCCTGACAGTGCGCTAGGATACGGTACGTCTCCTCGTTACCGGCCCGTTCTGACAACACGATGGCTTCAATGGTAGCCCTACACGATGTCGAGACTCTACTGGCAGTGAATCGCCGATCCAGGGCGTGTGCCACAACCGCATTGCGTTGTCGTACATTCGTATATTTGTGACACCCTTGTCAAAGGCTGATTTCCGACACCGACCTGAATGTTTTGCGGGTGCACCAGGATGCCAGATATCTCTTTCACCCCTTAGTCACTTCGGCCATGCGATAGCTTGAATGATGGCCCTGCACCATGTCAATACGTCCTGGGCAGTGCGGAGCCAATCTGAGGCATGTGTTGCGATTGTGACGCAGTGTCGCGAAAGCCAACCTACGACATCGGTGTCGCACATGGCAATTCCCATAAAAAAGGCTGTCGCCATGTTATACAAGGCGCTTCGCTTCGCGGGCAGCCTTCGCCGCCCACTACGCTCGCTCGGGAAAATTAGTACATCAAGTTATGCGCGGCGGTCAAAGGTCCAACCCATTGTTGTCTAGTTTTGGATTGTGGTTATAGTTACAATAGTCGCAAACTAAACTGGCGACTTGGTCCTGCCAAGAGTCCCGCCGCCATGCTTAAGGTGAAAACTGCTCGAAAGCAACATACGCTTTGCGTCGCGGATGTCGTACGTACGTACATACCCCAGGTAGGGTAGTCGCGGATGTCGTACGTACGTACATATCCCAGGTAGGGTACATTTATGCTCTATTTTTGTACTTGTATGTACGAAGGAGAAAGCACAGCGCGGCATAGCAGCAGAGCAAAAACAACGACAACGAAACCGAAATTTTCAGAAAGAAAAATAATCCCCGTCCCCTCTTCTGTAATTATTTTCCGCCTGATTGAAGCACCTTACACCCGCTCAAAAAGAAAAAAGGAAAAAACGAACAGAGGAGCTTCTCTCTCAGCCCCGTAAGCCGCCCGCCCCTGCCGCGACCATCTCGTAACTGATTCGCTCCGGGTGAAGCTTTCCTCCCTCTCTGCCGCAATGAGACCCGTCTCCTGCCTCACGTGAAGCTCGGTGCCCACCGTGGCTCTCGTTCGCCAGCTCGACAACGTTGGTAGTCAGAATGCGTCGCTCTCTCATTGATTTTTGGTTCCGTCGCAAAATAAACATCGCTTGAATTCTATTTTGCATATCACAGCGACCCTTACATACTCGTACAAAGTGTAACCGGAACTACATCGGGAGGCTAGTCAGGGCTCATTCTTGCTTCCCTCGTGTCTCAGGGCACACGCGATGCCGAGCCACGAAAACGGCGAACGCGCTCCTTGCAACCCTCCGTCCACCCGCCACCACCCGCTGACACCCGCGACGGTGCCGCACTTGCCTGTGGTGCCGTACTCGGAGTAC
Source organism: Postelsia palmaeformis (assembly GCA_037834295.1). Taxonomy (NCBI): domain Eukaryota; class Phaeophyceae; order Laminariales; family Laminariaceae; genus Postelsia; species Postelsia palmaeformis. The sequence goes on along the minus strand of JBBMHQ010091640.1, from coordinate 4,966 downwards.
ACGTACGCACACGAAACGAAAAAAGAAAGAAGAGAGAAATAGCAGAAAGTGCCAAGAGAAATGGAAAAAACAAAGAACCGCTGGAAAGGTCCGTTAAGTAATGAAGGGGAACTGGTCAACATAAATTTTCGAAAAAAAACAAGAAAAACAAGCGAAGATAATTTTTTAATTGAAAACGTAATTGCAAAAAAATAAACAGAACCAAAGAAACGCAAGAATTTCCAGAGAGCAAGTTACTTTTCCGCAAAGAACACGAACAAAGCCGAGAACTTGTAGAAAGCAAGTGAAATATGTTTCGGCAATTAAAGGCTGAAAGTGACTGTCAGGTACAAAGATATGCCAAGAAAAGCTTTCAAAATCCTAAGGACAAAGACAAGTATGTTTTTATGCTCGTACTATCCAGCATTTATCGCTTAAGTACCTCACATCCAATCACCAACTCACTCATCCCAAAGCATAGGAAGCCATGTGGAACACCGAATTGGTGTAAGGTCCGCGACCAAAGGCTTCACAGGGTATTTTTGATACGCATTGACTAACTCATCCCAAATTATTTTATATCATGTGGAACACCGAATTGGTGTACTTTCCGCGATCAAAAGCTTGAAATTTTTCAAGGTATGATATATACTCATCGAAAAGTGAAGTAGATGGTTAATGAGCTACAGAATAGAACCGTGTTTTGACTTGAATAATCAGGGGGAAGGGCTACCAATGGCAAAGCGTGCGGAAGGTAACCTTTCACGCATGCACCAGTGACCCCGGTGCTGATGAGTCTACTGTTGCTGCCAACATAAGTAACACAGCACAGTATACCCCCTTCGCCGGCACCTCCCCTCATATAACCGAAGTCATGGGGCAGCTGAAATGAGAAGGAAGCAAACAGCACGAGGGTCTGTACACCGTGGGAAGCCCAAGTCAAGAGGGCTCGCGTGGGACGCAACAGACTGATCCACTGCTTGTTCTTGCGTACACAACATAAAATGTGTGCTCCACATACAAGATGAGGCGGTGTGTTTATTGTGTGGTATACTCGCACCGATATCGCTAGCTTGTGCAATATGTGTTGTCAAACGGAATACAAAACGAGTATGCACAAAATACGGCCACGACCAAGCTTGTCCAGGACTTCGTCGACCCGAGGTATGGGGGCCTGTTCGAGAAGACTAATTTATTCTAACTTCTTTTATATTACCGACCTTGAGACGATTATATAACGATTGTCACAGGGATCGCGTATCATGAAATCGAGTGCTGTATGAGGTCAGCCCCAACCTATTACTGTAGTCGCCTGGACTTTCGCCCATGTGTTTCGCCACAATGGGATCCACGTACCAAGGGTGAGAAGTCAGTGGGAGCTGCCAGACAGTAACGAAATCTCGAACGGCAGGACGTAACACGAGCCAACGTCGGTAGATCACGTAAACAATACACGAGCGAACTCGGCGAATGTGCTTCCTAGCTGGGTCATTGTGTAAGGGTCCTAACTTGAATCGTGAAAATCAAATGATATTTGTTTTGAATGCGCCGGCAGTTTGTGTAGTACTCGCAGAAAACTGACGCGTTGGTCAGGGATAAATCGGACCAACTAGGAGGGCTGCGGCTCGCGGTTGGTCGAGGGGGTCTTGGCGCTCGATTTCGTCGCGATAGGAAGTTTTCTCCAGGAGGTGAACCAAGGATCCGAGTAGGTCGGTAGGGAACAGACACCCGCTGAGGGGGGGGCAACCGGACTCGAGACGACCATATAAGGCCCGTCAGGGGTGTCAAGTAGCCGTGTCGAGATGCTGTCGTCTTGGTGCGAACCAGGTGCGACAGTTACACGACGCGGTGGACGAGAAGAGGTGCTGATCACGTCGCCGGATTCAAATACCGGAGTGATGACCAACAGAATATTCTGAAAGCAGTTGTTAACGAGATGTTGGTGGCCAGAGAAATTGCCGAGTTTCACAGCATACCCACGAGATGGCGGCCGGGCTATGCTGGTGATCCCTTGCTGCGAGCCTAAAAACCGTAGACGATCTGGGTATGGCCCGAAATGAAGTATGAATAAATGAAAGGCGTCCGTTGGAGCCGACACACCAGGTATGGGAGCGGCGGTGTACGATGAGTGTTTTTAGGAAGTTTTTTCGCCAAACACGAGGGCATTGCCTGACCGCGGGGGCAACTTACGGCAAGAGCGCTCCCAGAATCGCATCTAATTGTTTCGACCGGAGATGACATCAAAGTGCATGGCGTCTATGGGGGCTAAACACGCCCAGACCGCAAGTGGCGTAGAAAAATATCTCACACAAGACCTGTATGCCCAAGCGGACTGTGGTAGAGCGGGGGGGGTTCTGGAGCCGCCTCAGCATACTTAGGGTGGGTCACGCCTTGCAGATAGACGCGGCTACGCCGTATTGTCCCATGTACTCCAATACTTCGCGACTTAGGAATGGCTGAGGGGAGCCTGTTCCTCAAAGACGCCCAGTTCAAATCGACAGGAATTATGACTGCCGTGGAGTTCGAACTTCGTTCTAAACGAAGGGTGGTTCATAGTGACATTACCCGGGACCAGGCAGCCTCCTCACCGAGCTGAGAAGTTGTCGAGGGGGGGGGCTCTTGCAAAGGTGGTATCGATAAACGTTTGTCACCGTGGCCTGATGGTACGTTCATCACTAGTGTCGAAACAGCCGGTGAAGGCAGTGACAGTAGCACAAATCGAGCGACGCTACTGAGAGGAGAAACCTGCCTGAAACATAACTGTCCGTCCGGCGTGAGCGACTCATCTCTCAGTAAGCAGGTGACTTCACGACGTCGCGGAGGTGCTGGCACACAATTTGCAGGGCATTTCCCAACAGGTTGACGCCGCACCATGCAGGGAGGCGTTGAGCACTTTTGGGTCCGCTCAGGAGCCCATCTCCAGGATTGTATCGGGAGGGCTAGCTTCTGCAAACGCTAGTCGTTGGTATCTAGTAGGTGCTGTCGCATAGCCGGTGTTTATGACAACTTGGCGTAGGAGCGAACGGGCGCAATGTTTTCTGTTTCGTGTTTCCTAGCTGGGGCATCAGAGTTGTGGACCCGCCGTCCGTGCTATTTGTGCAGCTTTGCATTGGCCATCCGCAATATATTCTGAAGCGCGGGGGAGTCGCCGAGAAGGCGATTATTTCCTCTGGCTAACAACGGTTTTTGCGCACAAATAGGACCTACTGTATGAAAAACGTAGATGGTGTTTACTGCGCGATACGAGGGAGAAAATGGCTGAAAAACTAAACTGTGCGGGTGCAATATTTCTGCGTTACATCGAACGTTGAGCCGGTAGGCGCGGCGTTCGCTGGTTGGGGCCGAATATTTAGAGACGCGCGGAAGTATATTTTATCGTGCGGGTGCTGGTGTATGAAGCGAACGCGTATCCAGCGTAACGTTTTGCTGCCTGCCAGGTTCCACGAGGCATAGAAGGTTCTGGAGGTTAACTTGCAGAGCATTTTTAACACGTCTGAGGCAGGTAGCGAGTACTTGATTCTGGTGGCAGACAAGGCATGTAGGTACCAGTTTGCAGACCCTATTTTCTCGAAGGAGGCCGATGGAATTCCATGCCTTCTCTTGGACCAGTGGTTAAGGTTTGGACTGTACCCGCTTATCCGTGCCGACGGAGCAGGCCAGTCCACAGCCACTGAAATGGAGCATCTCTGCCGCTGGCTGAAGGTGCAGATCGCTTTCTTCCCTGCCGATGCCCGACGGGGACGGGGTAGTGTAGAACGAGCAGGAAAGTGTTTAGCCGATATGCTGTCCGAGCTGTTTAAGGCGTGGTCTACCTTTCGAGACGAGCATAGAGCACTTTGTATGCTGGATCACACGCACCATGCCAGACCCGCCCCTAGTTTCGGCAATTTCTCCCTTCCAGTTCATGTTTGGCCGCAGCCCGCGTACGTCCATTGGCATTCTTGTGCCACAGATGGATGACACGGAGACCACGGGAGGCTTCGAGAAGTTAACCGGAGAGTGCCGGCACAATCAATGGGAAGTTCCGGAGGCATTCAAGAGGATACACGATGGTAGGGAAGATGAACGAAAACGCCGCAACACATCGCTTCAGCGACCGCCCGCAGGAACTCGGGTCGTGACAGGAGACCGCATCCTGTCAAGGATAAGCAACAGTTCGCTCAACCGGCAGGGTATGGGGCCTACATTGGTCCGTGAGAGGTGGACTGGTCCGTGGAAGGTGGTGGAGGTGGTGATTTAGGAGCTAAGCGTCGTTATCAAAATGAAGGGTAGGACGACGTACTTCAGGACGGTGTTGGCGACATCGCTGAAGCCATTCTTCACGAGGTCGTCCGATCTTCGACCTCTCACGCAGGATGGATGCACGAAGAGGGCTTCGGGAGTTAACATGGGGCTGGGAAGACACTGGACTACAACAGAACCGATGTACACGTTACTGGGCAGGGTGCGAGTGGTCAGCGCGACCGGGGCAACAAGACAGGACTACCGCGGCCGGTACCTCGCCGGGTTTATGTCAGGCTCGGTCTTGGAGGCGGAATCACTGGACAGCTTTCCTCCGCTGGAGTTGTACACGTTTCCCGCGTTTTCAAAAACACACGACCCGAGTAGCTAGCGTAGTCAACTCGGACCCCGAGACTCGGGGACGAGGATGCGCCCGGCGGCTAGGAAGAAGGAAGCGCTGGAGAAGTTCCCGATCGGGATGAACGCCATGAAGCCTATCGAGGGCGGAAAGTAGTGCGAGGGCGACCCGGGCAGTTTTTTTTACATATGCTCAACATCCTGGCGCGTCCGCTTCACCAACAATAATGGGGAAGCGCTGACGACATCATAAATGAAGAGGTGAGGAGTATGGAGGTAATGGCAGGGCCGTGGGCCCGCCGGCTCGCGAATGATATCTCCTTTTTTCCCCTCCCCCCCTCCTCTAAATCTGGATGGGTTGGCGTCGAGTGACGACGACGCTGTAAAACAAGTCACCAGACACTAGACA
>JBBMHQ010091618.1:0-10660 GCA_037834295.1 Postelsia palmaeformis | reverse complement strand
GGTAGGAAACAACCTTCTGAATCGTCAAGTGTGAGCTTGCAGCGAAACTGTCTTGACCAATCTCATCCGCCGGAGGATGAATAAAATAAAACAAAATTACGTGGTAGCGTGGTAGCAGTTCGGTACTGCCCGCGTGTCGTGATGCAACTTCTTGAGTTGCAGAAAATACAGCAGTACGAGTACAGCAGTATTACTATAAAATAATGAGGCGAGCGAGCGAAGCGAGCCTTTTTTTACTTGGTTTTCCAGGAAAAATGCCTCTTCATAACGGATTTTACGAGGGTAGGGTACCTTGATTTGAGTTTTCCTGTTTGTGTTAGTGCGAGTTTGTGTGTGTAATTCAACATTTTTTTGGTCCACGTTTGACCACCGCGCTAGACGCACACGTCACCAATCCCAGTCCCGGCGGGCTCTGTGCACGCACACACAACAAATGCACGTTCTCGTGCTGGTGCGGTGGTAAGTCGTTCACAGTTAGTCGAGCTAGATGAGGCAACGTGTGTAGGCACATGACCGTGCTGGGCCATGTTTGAAATATAAAAAACATAACGGTTTTTTCGTACCTGCCAACAGCAGACTGTGTTACAGCATACAGACTGTGATTGCCCACAGTAGAGGCAGACTGTCCGCAGCAGGCAGACGGTATCTATCTATCCACAGCGTGCAGATTGAGCCTGTCCACAGCAGTCCACAGCAGGCAGACTGGGGCTATCCACAGCAGGCAGAGCCGTCTTTTGTTTCGTTAGCTCTTCGACCTTCATAACTAATAGAACCTAACTACGAGTACTGATATGCAGAGTGTACAGCAGCAAGCGCGCTGTACACGCGGCCTCAGCATGTCGATCGCGGAGCCTGCGGACGAGATGCCATCAGCACCGAGCCCTCAACGACCGTCCTCCTCGGCAAGCAACGAAGATACCCCTCTCCCTCCAGACGAGGAGCGCATTTATTGCCTCCGCCTAGGTTGTGTGCTGCATGTCCTCCACATTCAGCATTGCGCTTGTTTTTGGGCGGGATCAGACTCGAAGGGTGATTTAGGTAGCGATGCAGGCGGGTGCTCGGAATCGCAAGGAAGGTCGGCGGATAAAAGCAGACCGTCCAACTCCGAATCTAGGATAGAGGGGTCGGAGAGGTCGAGGTCGGGGTCGGAGCCTCGGTCGGAGAGGTCGGGGTCTGAGTTGGGTTCAGGCTCCGCCTCAGGCTCAGGCTCAGGCTCGGAAGGCCCGCCGTCGGAAATCGATGACAATAATAATAGTGAGTGAAACAAGAAGACGCCTCGAGTGCGCCATCGAAAATCAATGATAATAGTGAATAAAACAAGAAGAAACAACGATACAACACGAATGCCTCGGTATATTATGCCAGCAACTCCTTTGTGGGCAATATGGCACACAACTGGCTACTACTTGGGCTCCCGGATCGATATGGTAATATGGATGTATGCTGCTATCCTTGGGTGTGTTGCCCGCGCCTGGGCTAGTGCTGCCTTGTTCTGTGATTTGAGTCATTTTTTACCCATTCTGGAACCACAACCCACGTGCGATTGACTGTCAAACAGGAAGCGACCCTGCCCAAAAACGCCACTGAATAAATTTGCAAACCCCATCGGGTTGAGATCTTGCAACCAGAAGCGACCTTGCACGGCCGTTTGCGAGCGGCAGGCAACGACCTCATGAACGCCTTTAGCCAACCGCGCTGAGCGAGCCATGCTTCAATAAGGCGTTCCCACTTTGTATGCGATCGATGCGCTGTAGCCAATTTGCAAAACATTTCGCTGTTCGTACCGACTCTGGGACAAGCGATTGTCTACAAGCGATTCTCTCTCCGGTGAGGCTGGATCGTGTAGCTCGAGGCGTAGGGCTCCGTTGAAACCGAAAGTTGGCCCAGGCTGCTTGTATGTGTGTCCGCTATCGATTCGCGCGGTATACACGTCAACGTCGGGAGCGGTTTGGGACCAGATTTTGCGAGGATCGGAGTTTTCTTGTGATTACGAACAGACAGACAGACAGACAGAGAGATTTGCAATTAACCCAGCTGAGACTCAGTTTTACGAACTGAGAATATCCGAGGATGCCTTCGTGTTAGAGGAAATGCTTCCGACCGAAGGCTAAGATTACAAGGTAATGGAACTCCTATGGTTACGATGACTTGAAGATAGAGCCAGGTAACAGCTACGATTCGCTCTCCCTTCTGACTCCTGACTCCCCTGAGAAACGCAGGGAAAGGTAATCCGAAAACCTCTTGGTATCTCCCGTACAACTTCGCAATAGCGTGGCATCGATTCCGGTGGAACTACAATATACTATGGACCACGCGAAAGTCTTCCACTGTGCGCATGGTCGCTCTAATATACTCAATCACACCTGAGCGAGACAACGAAATCGCTCGGTATAGAGCTACAGAAAGAGGAAAGTTATGATACCGTCTATTAGTACTGTTCATTATATGGCAACAGAGTATCGGAACCCAGCCCTTGATAGCGCAACACCACGCACATTGGAGGAGCAGGCAAACCTCAATAGGCTTGAGTTGCCCCAAAGGAACACCTCCACTTTTGGGTAGTTCGCGTGCTACGCTAGTGTTTTCCCTACTAAAGCTAGATTAGAGGGCGAAGCATCAGAAATCGTCAAGAAAGCGGTTTTTGTCGACAACATTGACTGTTTTCGTGCCGGTATTCGAGAAGATGATCCACCTGCGGATGTTCCAGCATGTGTGCGTCTTAATCCAGGACCATCACCTCCACATGCACGTCCGTGAAGCGCTGCTCCGGAAAAAGCCAAAATTTTGAAGAAATTCGTCAGTACATTAGCTGACGCGGACATGGTCGTCACTGCCTTAGGTGCCTCATTTGCTAGCCCAGCTATGGCTGTGGTCAAACCTTCTTCGATAAAAGCACCTAATGTCTCTAACCATGGTCCAGGAATAGATGCCGATGGTTCCCCGAATTCCCAGAAAAAAGCGATCAAGTATCGTTTGGTAATACCAGGTAGATTACAGTGCAAGCACCGTACCTGATCCATTTCCAGTACCCAAGCTGCAGTCACTGGGACTTCTTCTGGCGAACCAAAGTTTCTTCATGTCTTTGGACATATTCGAAGGCTTCTGGCAAATACCGCTTAAAGTTGCGAGTAAAGACGTTTTCACGTTCGTTACTCCCGATGGGCTCTGGAAGCCCACACGAATGCCAAAAGGGTGTCAGAACGCTTCTTCTCACTTCCAAGGAGTTATGCACTGGATGCTAGGTGATCTCGTTGGTACTATCTGTGCTGTTTACGTGGATGGCATTGTGCTGTCGGGGAAGACTAAGCTAGAGATGGCCAGCAATTTGGTTATCGTCCTTCAGAAGCTTCAACGCCATCGAATGCATGCTTCAGCGGAAAAAAGCGCTTTCTTCACCACAGAGATCAAATGGCGTGGGAGACTATACTCTGCAGACGGCGTCCGCCATGATCCTGCACGCATTGAAGGTTTGGTAAATCTTCGACGTCCCGAGACTGGTCTTGAACTTCAACATTTCCTGGCAGCAACAAACTGGCTTTATCTTCATTTACCAATGTTAGCTGAAGTGGTGTCTCCCCTACGAGATTTGCTGGAATCTTTGCTTCGTTGCGTCACTCGCTGAACCAAGCGAGCTGCTTCAGCAAAAGCAATTTAAGGTGGGGGGATAAGTGTGAAAACTCATGGAGTAAAAGCAAAATTATTTCGCAGGAGTGTGTTACATCGGTACAACCACGAGGAAATTGTTCCGTCATGGTCTTCCCGGATGCATCCGATCTATTTTGGGGTGGGATGATTACGCAAGTGCCTGACGATAACTTGTCTGCCCATCACGGGGATCCAGAAAAAATGCGCCATGAGCCGTTGGCATTCCTCAGCGGATCGTTCCGAGGATCACAACTCCGCTGGCCTACGCTGGATAAAGAAGCATTGACTATCATCGAAGTATACAAGAGAGCTGAGTGTTTACTGTGGGGTGGAGCCATCATCTGCACGGATCATAGGAACCTCATATATATCTTCAATCGCTTGACCGTCATCACGAAACTCAGCAAGGCTACGAGCCAGAGGTTGCTGAACTGGTCAACATTCCTTGGACAATACCCTTACACGATTCAGCACATTGCTGGTTCAGCAAACCTATGGTGTGATCTATTATCGAGGTGGGTTGCAGTACCTATTGCTCGAAGAGTGTTATAAGTGCTAGCTCCTCTCCCAGAAGTTCCCATCCTGGAGGATTCACAACCTGACATCAACAAAAATGGCCTTCAGTTGAAGTAATTCGTCATAACCAACATCAGCATGTCAGCGTTACAGGTGATGAAGACTTTCCATCAAAATTCGTTTCGGACAATGGACAGTCCGTCATACGGGGCGCAGAAGGGTATTTGATGGAAGATGGAGGTAGCTCGTGGATTCCGGAAAACGCTAATGAACTGAAACTTCGCCTGTTGGGGTCTGCCCATTGCGGAGAAGCTGGACATTGTGGTCGTGAAGCTACTTTGGCGAGACTAAGGCCAGTTTGCTTTTGGTCATCAATGGAAGCTGACGCAGCATTCTTTATTGAAGACTGTCTCAACTGCGTTGATTCAAAAGGACGGGGCAAAATCCCGCGACCTTGTAAGTAAACACACGGAACCAAAATCGGCGGATGTTTACACTTCGATTATTTATATATAGGGAACTCTAACGAGCCTAATGACGCCGTGGATGAAAGTGTGTCAACGAGAGAATGCGAGAACATGAAAAACATATCCCGGTGATGAAAGAAAATATCACTGGGTCCGTCATTCTGGAAACGTCTGTTGTGGCGGACGCGATCCACGCCGCAGAATCTCTGCAACGCTGGTGCACAACGCTTGGTGTCCCATCTGGGTTGGTCAGCGACACCGCTTCTCACTTTAAGAACCAGCTTCTTCGTAAGCTAGCTGATGGGTTGGGAGTAAATCACCAGTTTTCTGTGGCGAATTTTCCATGGACAAATGAAACCGTAGAGTCTATATGATGAAAGAAGTCAAACCCATTCTCACAGCACTCCTTGTTGAATACCGATGCGCCATCAATGAATGGGAGAAGTTTGTGCCCATGGTACAATGGGCGTTGAACTCATCACATCGACAACGCTTGGGTTGTTCCCCGTTCAAAGTTCTTTTGAAAGAGAGCCCACATCAATGTTGGCATACTTATTGTGTGACCATACCGAAGTGGTTGATGTTGTCCAAATTCTCGAAAAGCTCGAACTGATGGTTACTGACCTGGTGACAGCCGCTGATGCTATGCAGAAACGAGTTATTGAAGTCACCCAACAGATGCGCGAAGCAAGCAGGCGTAGAGCCAGCAAAGAAAGAATCTCCACAACTTTTCTGTGGGAGATTTTGTGCTCGTGGCAAAGGTCAGGCAGGCAGGTAAGGCGTCAAAACTTATGTCTACATGGTGAGGCCCTTGGAGGATTACGAATACTTCCACGCCACACGTGTATCAGGTTCAGAACATTTTGGAAGGGAAAGTATCGACAGCGCATGTAGCGCGTGTTAAGTTCTACCATGATTCTTCACTGGGACTAGCGGCTGACGTAAAATAAATCTTTCAGTACCTACCTAATCAGGGAGAGTTCGAAATGGAAGGGATACTGGAAGCAAGGAGATCGACGAGCGGCTATTATGAAGAATATGTCCACTGGAAAGATTTTCGGAAGCCGAGCGATCGTGGGAACCTATAGCTACACTCCACGCGAGCTCTCCGTTTTTCGTACTCAAGCGGCTGAAAGGTCTCAAACTGCCTTCAAAGACGAGGAGGGCACTTTCTGAACGCCACAAGATCAAGGTTGGAACAGGTTCTGGTGGACTGTTTCAATCACAATGATGTGTTGCGTTTCGTAATGTTGCTTTTGTGTTTGTTTATTTGCTTATTTTTTGTCACTTCATTTTCGGGGTTTGTGTTTTCGTTTTCGTTTTGTTTTCGTGTCATTTTTAGTTGTTGCGTCTCGTGATGTTGCTTTTGTGTTTGTTTATTTGCTTATTTTTGTTGCCACTTCATTTTCGGGGTTTGTGTTTTCGTTTTCGTTTTTTTTTCGTGTCATTTTTAGTTTAATTCCAGTAGCAGTAGTTGTTCAGAATGTATTCGCTCATTTTTGCACTTTACGGAGGACCAATCACACTGTGTCATTTGTACGATTACGAGATAGTCTGTTTTCGTTGCATTAAATGGAAAATCTTACTTGACTAAGGATATACATCTCTACAATACTGATAATCTGGAGTATACAGGTAAAAACTGCCAGGTACTAGGTATATCGTTACAGTACAGGTATATCCACGTAGCTATCCTGTATCGGGGATGGCACCCCCTATTGGAATTGGAAGCGATTTTTTAATTTGATCTTCCTTACTGGGTATGCATGCATGTGAGATTGTGTTTCATGTCTTCTTGTATGTGCGAAAGAGTGAGGTATATATGGGCGTGTTTGGCGGCATTTGTGGTGAGTGCATCAATTCATATGGAGGTATTACACGAAGAGTGAGTGGATGTGTACGCATGTGCGAATGGGGGCATATGCATGTATGTGAGAAGGCATATATGATGTATGTTAAGTGTGCATGGAGTGCGTGTGAGTGAGTGTATGCTGAATGGGGATGTGTACTATCTGCTAGGGAATAATACAGGTTAACGTATCAGGTATACGAATTCGTTGGGTAAGTACTCTGCTTGTTTGCCATATGATATTTACCGTTGTTTTTTTTCGCCGCACGATCGATCTCTATGAGCAAGTGAGTGCATGGTGAAGATACATGACAACGAACGTGTCGGTGTATCTTGATAGTTGTCACGTACGTATATATTTTACTTTGAAGTTGAAGTGTGTTGCATATGTTTCCTGTGGGTTTTCTATTAGATTCAATAAAAACCCAGTTGCGTGGTGGCAAGATTATCGAGGATACAATTCATCTAATGTAGCACAATGGAATACGTGGATGCTGGTGGTGTTTTCTTCTGTTTTCTTCGCGTTTAGTTGTTAGGCATGGCCCCTGGCTGTCCCTGTCTTTTTTCCCTATAGTTTTTTTCCTCGTGTCCCTTTGGGCCTGTTGGTTCGCTCTGGGGCGAAGCTGCATCAGGGGAAATCCTGGGTACATCCCCGGGTATCATAGGTGGGTATGGATTATGCGGATGGTATACCGGACGTGAGTTACATGGGATATATCTTGGAAATATTTCGTCAACGGGGTTTAAGGTGTATGTGGATTATGCTGGGGGGAAAAACGGATTTAGCGTATCTTCTGCTGTGATAAGCACCCACCGGTCTCTATCTTTTTTTCTCACGGGGCTCTGCCCAGATTTGGGGTGTTCTTTCTTCAGGGTATAATACAATTCACGTCTTTTAAATCGTGTCATTGAGGGTGATCATCTCATTCAAGTGGTACAGCAGTGCTCGGCCTGAGTTGAGCAGTGATTCACCCGGTGACCCCTGATAAGCGGAAGTAAAGGTCCATGCGATCTCCACCAACAACGCGCTGTTCTTGGCGGAGACGTGGGCGTATTGCTCGAAATAAAAAGTAATATTTATAGTAGTCAGCAGGAACCGAATACTACCCTTTCTGTGATGAATACTACCCTATACGCATTCGTTTGTGAGCGCACCTTCTTGTAGCATCGTCCGAGTCCGGAACTTGCCGAGCAGATTCTATTCCAGGACCTGAACGGCACGAATGAGCTTACAAAAGTTGATTTTGGTACTGGTTTAAATTTTTTCAACAAGTTAGGCATCACTCTGTCTATATATAATCAATAGATGGATAGAGCACCTAGTAAGAAACAAGAAATATGGTCCAGGCTGGATTTCGTTTTCGAGAGAGGGTACGTTATACACTTATTTCGAGACGACAGTTCTCGAATTTCTTATGTGCCTCTAGATGTCAGTCAGCCTGGATTTCCTAGTAGCCTGTTTCTTATTAGGTCAAGTGTTCTATAATGTAAGTCTATGCTGATGTCCACATAAAAATGTTTTCGCTTTTTCTACAATAAGAAAGAAACGCCAGTTTGGCATGAGGCTCGGTTTCGTATTCAGGTTCCATCATTGATTGAGCACAGTCTACAACGTAAACCAAACCTTGGCGTGAAAACAGACGCTATTCAACATTAATAGTTACATCGTGCCGAAATGACCCCGGAGCCTTGGCTTCTATCCGGAACGCTTTGCTTGTACCAAATGTGACTGCCCTTCCATAGCAACTACAATATACGTGGCGCAATCAAACTGAGGAGAGAAAACCTGGCATTTTCCGATAGGAAAACAAAGCCCCTACCCAGCACGCATATTCATGCACCACCTTGGTCGCTGACGTGATGAACGGAGAGTCAACCGAGCTTGACTTTGTTTGGGTATCTGACACGGTTCCCAATGACGAATGGGCATCTTGATCGTTTTTAAGCACTGCATTCCTGTACATGTACCTAAGTTTTACCCTAGTTCCAAGTGTTTCGTTCCCACAATGGAAGGGCAGTCAGTTCTAAAGGCCAGATATGCCCAATGTCCAAACTAAAGGTTCCCTCAATTTGCGAACGCGGGCGTGTAGGTGTTAAGCGTACCACGCATCCCTGTTTTCGCCGTCCATATCCGAGCATCGGGTGATCCGCCTGATCGGAGAAGAACGGTTGTAGGAATGCTGAATTACATTACTAACGCTGGAGAAAAATGCTGTCATCATAGTGCAATCCAGGTGACCATAGCTTTGATCGCAACGGTGGCACAATGACAGTGACAGTTGAATGGGAGGCAAGTCAGACACACAACCCTGCTACGAGAGGAGTATAGTTCGATACGGCTAAGCACCTATCAGGATTGATCGGCTCCTTAAATATCAGTAGGATACAGACCGCAGTGTTTTACTAAACATTTTCGTGATAATACCCAGGCTTTGGAGATTGTTCACTCAGATTCAGTTAATGTACAAATACTTGTACTAGTACCTTCATAAGGATTATACCAGGTACGATAACGTCTAAATACCCGGATGCCCAAAGGGACCAGCGCATGAGCAAGTCGCTACACCACCCACAGGTACACATTTGTGAGACCCATTACCGAGATGGAACGTGACGATCTTTGGCATGATCTGCGCAGCCTAACAGGATACCCTGCTATTCGACGCTCCAAGTATGGTGGCCCAGTATTGAAAGAACGAATCGAGAGGTGTGATTGGAATGCCCATAGGCGGGAGGCACTTTCCGTTCTGGGGGGGTGTTTGTCACAATATTTCTACAACTACTTCCACAAAAAACGTTGCGCAAGGGGTATGATCTGGAAGTGGTTGTAGATGAATACGCTTGAACACTCATTATTTGTGTTAGCACCCAAAGATTTCACCAGTGGACACTGTTCGTGCTGGGGGGGGGCGTAAACGTCAGTACCTTCAAACGACTCACTCACTCGAGATCGAATAATAACATACGTGCGACCGAAGTTAGTCAATAAGTCAGAGCGTGATACTCCGTACCAAGAGACTAGAGACATCCGGACATACGTCAGAGTGGCAGATGAATTATAATATACGCAGAAACGTTTGTGGAAGGAAGGTACAGTGAGAAACGTCTGTCAAAGGTAAGTGAAGTTTTGCAACATCAACAGCCCAGTACACAAGTATATTTGGGTACCAAGTGGTGGACCGTTACTCAAGGTTAGACAGTCAAGTGCGTGGATATATACACAGGGGCAACGCGGACAATCACCGCAGTGCTTGGATAGTGTGGGCCACGTAAAGCCCTATGACTATGGACCGGCAAAACTCTGTGAAGTTTCAGTTAAAGGTGAGGTGGTGTGGTAGGACGATGAGAACTTACAGTGTGATGCCGGGGCCGAAACAGTAAACGTGTAGGTTACTGTTAAAATGCAGATGGACGCCTCCGAGAGAGGCCCCCCACCTCAGATGCAGGTGAGGCGGGAAGAAAAACATTTTTTCCCCGGGTGCTCCGAGCGTGTTATACAGATGGGGCGCTGCGAGTTACAAGCAATGAAGAACATCTGGACGGAGGCTAGTCCGCCGTTCTTCTCAACTCTGTCCAAGGCCAGCACCACGGGAAGAAGGGGCGCTGCAACCGGGCCAACGGCGATGGATGAAGGAGGAGTGCTGAACAACGACTAGACGAAGGTCAAGATCGCCGCTCTTCTTACCACCGTCCAAGGGCAATACCACGAAAGGGAGGGGCGCTGCAACATCGGGCCGACGGCGATGGATGGAAAAGGAATGCTGAAGAACGTCTAGACGAAGGTCAGGATCTCCACTCTTCTCACCACCGTCTGGGGGCAAGCAGCACTGAGGAAAAGGAGAGGAGCTGCAACATCGAGCCGACGGCGAGGTGCGGACATGGAAGGCGCGCGCTCTGCAGCGGTTCATAATCGCAATGCCCGCCGGGGGGGTGTTACAAACGTTGGGTCGATCGAGAAGGAAAGCGCACACTCTGTCGCCGGGCAAGTACTGGGATGCCCGCTTTATGCCGACGATGGACATGCGTCAGGCAGGGGGGGTGTTACAGAGTGGCGCCAGGGTAGGAGGTTCATAGCGCTGCGATTGTCGTGACCAGCGCTGGGGGGTGGGGGGGGGGGCGTACTCATTTGTTGCTTGCCTTAGTCATTTGACCATTGACCACGCATCCCTTCCGAGACGGAGCA
>JBBMHQ010091596.1:0-10662 GCA_037834295.1 Postelsia palmaeformis | reverse complement strand
CTGCTAGAGAACCATGCATGTGTTGCCTCATGATCATGACCAAAGCCCTCAGACCTGGTAGCCTGGATCCGTTTCATTCATACACACATGAACAGACGCCTTTCCGCTCTAAGCGAAAACCCGTTACGCAGGAGTATTGTTCGAGTCATATTTCCGGGTCAAATTTCGTACCCCCCGCTTAAAGCGTGAAAGCCGTTGCTGGAAACGTATGCCCCGTATAGGCGTAAAAAAGCCCCGTATAGGCAGGAGGTGGTCCTCCCGATACTACGCTGGGTAGCTGATTCGTCAAAGACCTGGGTGTTTGTGTTCCAGCGCGTGGAGGTTTCGAACAATTCGTTTAATGAAGTGTGTACCGTACTTCGCGCTCAATGGCGTAAAAACTAGCTTAAAACTTACCTTGCTCATAATGGCGGAGAAACAGTCTTGCAACGCTCTTCGTATTTTACAGCGTGGAAGCAGTGTGGAAACTAGCTTTGCGTGTGATGTGTAGAAATAGTTGCGCGACGTGTTCCGCGCTTACAGCCTTGAGGTAGTATTGAAAACGAAGCATTGCGTGTGAAGGCACAAAAATGACCGAGTTACTTATTTGGCGCTTACAGCGTGAAAACAATGTCGTACGTACGAGTACGAGTTTCGCGCGCAAAAGCGTGAAACCGGACTCTTTACTCGACGTTTTACGCGCGTGAATGCGCGCCAGCAGTTCCCTTGCCTGCTTCGCCCATGGAAGCGTGAAAGCAGCCCAACTTAACGAAATTCGATGTCGATGTCGTCGGGTCGATGCTGGTCTCGAGTTGTCAGAGGAAAAACCTATTTCCTCCAGAATTAAAAACCTGATGTAGTTTCTTTGAAATTCCTGTTCAACTCCACAAACTAATGGAGACGCCGTTTCGTGGTGTCAGTCGATGTGTAGACTATAAGTCGAGGCTTATGACCTGAAAGAACGAGAATCATGAGCTAGTATAACCAGGCTCATGACCTTCAAGAATGATGCATGTTTCGAGGCTCTGTTTCTGTGAAATGAGATGGCAAAGGTGGCATCGAAAAGTCTGTGAAGATCAATTGTAAGAAGAAGAAAAATGCTGGTTGGGAATTGGCGCCCATGTGGCCACTATAGAAGGAATCTTGGTCTCAGAGATCAAGCATAGAAGAGAAAGAGAAGGGCAGAAAGTGAAAGAGAAGAGTAGAGTAATCGAGGTGGGCGATGCCATCTCTTTTCTCAGAGACAGAGCCTCGACACATGCATCATTTGTTCAGGTCATGAGCCTCCTTTTATCAGCTCATGAGCCTTGTTCCTTCTCTCGGGGTTTGACTCGGAACAGCTGAGAGACTAGAGTCGTCTCTAGCCTCCATGTAAACGCGCATCGCCACCCGATGATCCTTTCCATTCGCCCTTCCTCTTGACGACTTTTACAGCTACATCGACGTCATGACGAAAACACTGACTCCATAATCGATCGTGGAGGCGGCGCTGAAGATGGCAGTCAGCTTTGAGATGAAGCGTTTACGCACCTCCTCAGCGTCATAATGGGGTTAAGTATAAGGTCGGTGCGTGAGGCAAGCGAACCAATCACGAGTCACGAATGCCGGCGTCTACACTTTCAGGGCTGTAGCCACAGTAAGCGTGACTAAACCGTGCCTGTTTCGCCGAAGCAAAACAGAGCATGTTGGACTCGTTCGGGGCTGGAAGATATACAGTTCGTTGAGCCAACTACTCCTATGGTAGTTCAAACATTTTTTGAGACATAGCACACGTACGCATGGGCATTATCGTCGTGTGCCAGGAACTCTGGTGACTTCACTCAACCCCGCATATACCATGCAGACATACCCGCGACTGTGACAGACTACCGCACGTTCATCGCTGCTAAATAGGTGTATCTCCCTGGTACAAATATCACTTTGCCCTAAAATATACGAAGTATATGAACAAGGAGGGTGTTGTCGCGGTGGGTTGACGCCCACCGGTGGCTCCGCGCATGCCCGAAGTGCCTGAAGAAATACAGGTATGCAACTCGAGGCTGTTACTCGTACTGCGACAGTACTGCCAAGGGGTGTACATTTAAAATCAACTTTGAGTGGAAATAAACAAAACGGGAAAATAGAAGATAAAGTGCACTAGTATCCGCCATTGGGCACAACAGCAAATAACACGTTCGTACAGAAGAAAGCAGAACTCCGAACTACGGCGTATAAGACGCTCGGCATTTGTGATATATTCGTATGCAGATAGCCACGGAACAGTTAGTTCAGCAGCAGCTGTCAATCAAGCTCATCGTCGATACGAAGGGCCTGCGATAGCGTTGATGCAGAAAACTCAGCAGTAGCGAGCAGCAGTACAGCGTACAGATACGTATCGTACGAAACTCACATTGACACGAGACCTCGGCCATGATGCGAAACACAAGGCCAACCTAAGAGGTAGCACTCGAGAAGCTCCCGAAGCAGGCGGATCAGTCTCCCTGCTTTTAGATGCGGAGACGCATCAATGACTAAGAGTGAGTGGCTTGCATAAAACCGTTACCATCGGGGCCAGCCTCAAACAAATATCGCAGATACATCAATTGTAGCAGCAGTAAAATAGCGATGCAATAACACGCACATAGCAGCAACAACAGAGCAGGCGTAACTGCAACAGGAGCAGCTGCAGCAGGTATGAACTTCAGCATTTCATATGTCGCTTTGACGGGATAGAAGCAGTCCTGACAGGGCAAACGTAGGCCGTCAACCGAAATATGGTATTAATCACGAACTGGTCGCTTTCATAACAGGGTATCGATCGAACTCCTCGTCGAACTCAACATGGACCACTTGACTGGTCGAGGAACCTCAGTGCCGATCGCCTATAAATTTTCTACAACTCACAGCTGATGTATTTGAGATGTTCGTTGCGCCCTAGTCGGGCGCTGCGCCAGCGTGCCAGAGGTCGTCTCCGCAGTCGCAGGAGCGACGAGAAACGGCATAATAAGTATACCCTCTAGGGTCAGCAACAAATAATCTTGCAGAATGAGCGTAACGCATACATACAGTGGCATATGTGTACTCGTGTTTACCCACTTATTTCTTTCTTCGCCATAAGATATTGATTAACGCCTTCACAACACAATATTAACTCCACGATGCATGTGACACTGCTGCTGTGCACAAAATTTAATTTCTGCTGTGCGGACAAAATTGTTTTGTAGACACTGTTTGTACCTCCCGCATCGTGTGGCTTGTCCCGCGGCGTAGCCTTGTTGAGCACCAAAATATCCGACCTCTCGATATTGCGGAGTCTTATTTCCTGGCGTCTACAGCAGCCGAAGAGTCTCGCGACGTTCGTTTCGTGACCATACGGTAGCTTACAAAGGTCAATAGTTCTGTCATAAAGTCGTGCTTTCACACATGAAATAGCACCAGTAGGAATTTCGACACTAATTTCTCGAACGCCCAACGCTCAACGAACACTCGACGGGGGAGCATGAGACCGGCCACGCCAGCTCAAATTCAGCACACTCCTGTCGCCATGAGCTGTGGAGAGCCGCGGAGAATGCGGACTCTTTCGTTTCGGCCATAGAAGGAAAGGTTCCATTCGGGTGCTGGAATTATGAACCCAATAATTGTATCGTCACGAGTAAGCATAGAACTTGGTCGACGGGACATTCGCCCTATGACAGGCAGTCGGCAACGACGTGCCGATTGTCGAAGCTCGGTTTTGGTTAGGAAGGCTTGATGGGTCCAAGTATAGCCCTGACGGGGCTCAAAATTGTCGTCAACCTAACACGTTCGCCAGGAGACTGATAAGTCACGTGCTGCATCTGCCGCTCCGCCGCCGGCAGGGAGGGCACGGAAACTGTTCCCTATCGAGTATCGACCACTTAATTCATCCAAATCACAGCTGACATGCTCACACTCGGCCAGCCGGCAGGCAGAGCACGGCGCAAGCACGCCCGAGGCCGCCCCCTACTGTGGTCGGGGATCACGACTCGGCAGTTTCGTCCCTTCAGGTGAGCCTCATCTCGCCCTAGCACGAACAACGCAAACCAATACGTCCAAGAACCGCTGAGGACCGACGAGATCAGAGGGTCAACAATATTCTATATACAAGGTTCCCCTCCGAAAGGTACCTCCGGGGGTGGCGAAAAAACGAAATAATAGTGGTATAAAATATGCCCGCACACCTGCTAAAAACTACTAATAGCTACATCCATCTATCACTATAGCGTGAAGAGCACACACACATACTGCTTAGGCCAGTCTATCAACTGCTGTTGGTAGAAATAGTGTGGCATCATTTCGGAAATATCGAACAGGATCTACCGGTAAGTGGATATTGATCCTGACCGAATGACTCGCGGCGTTCAATTGAATGCTCGCGTCGTGAACGTGACCTCGAAAAATGGCGTGAGGTCGAGGTTGAGAAATCATATTTGTGACCGACTGAGTGAAAAACAATCCAGCACAACATCGAAAAAATATATATACCCGTAAAAAAAAAGCTTCTTGGCGTTCAGGGTAAAATAAAGCTTCCACAACAATTTAATACTACACCAGTAGGTGCTCGAGATAAGTTCGTGGTCCGAGTATACTAAGAGTATTGGAGTGCTGGTGGCTTAATATATTGCGAAGGCTGAGAAGGCTTAACTAGCGACTGAGAGTACTGAAATTGTTAGCAGTACGGAACCCCTACCCGCAGTACCGAAACACGAAATGCTTAGAGTAATGCAAAATATGCAGTACGGAACCTCGAGATACTGTGAGTACTCGCAGTACATACCCATCGAAGTCCGTACTCTCGAAGCACTGCCAGTGCTCTAAGTACTCGAGGGAGTTGTCCCCAGCGAAAGTAATTTGATCTAACTTTTCCTTCTGCGACCATCTGTGAGTATTTCGCGCCGGACAATGAACCCGAGAGTTGTCGGCACCGTGCGCAGACGGTCCAAGTATACGTCGTACTCTAAGTATACTGGGCATATTTATTTGAGAGTATTTCGGTACTGCGAGTACTCATAGTACGAACACTATCAACGGATTAAATACTATAAGTACTTGCAGTACCCGCAGTACAAAACCCCGAGACAATTAAGGCACAGCAGGGAGTATTCACAGCAGCAGCAGCAACAGTGGTAGCGAATTCCAAACTAGTGCGAGTCCTAAGCTATCCGCAGAGCAGCGTGAGCAGTAGTGATACAGAACCTCGACATACTACGAGCCCACTCTCAATATCTCCTACAATGAAGTTTTTTCGTTTTTCACAGAGATATGAGTGATCAATGTTGAAGATCATGCTCCACATTGTCGGATGGCAAGCTTAATATTTACAATATACCCGAAATACAGCTGGTCGCCCCGGTAGACCAGCGGTCAGCTTCGAAGACCACTGGCATCGGTACACAAGTTAAAACCCCACAATGGTGAGACTTCAATCAAAAAAATAAAAATGAGGTTAAAACCCCACAATGGTGAGACTTCAATCAAAAAAATAAAAATGAACCAATTGCTGAGAGAGCCTTCGTTGCGTGGGTAGGAGGATTTCGACGCAAGCCGACGAGGGAAGAAGGTGTTGAAATCTTCTCGCGATAAAATTGCAAGGCAAGTACCGTAGTGGGGAGGAGACAGAAGAGCTTACTTAGTGACCCCGGATCTGAGGTACGGCTGAAGAGGGAGAGAGACAAGAAGGGCGAAGATAATAGATGGGATGGACAAAAAAAATAAAAACTGCGAAGGCACGAAGTACCTACAGACAGTATCTCGGACATACTTTGCTTGAGTCCCAAGTACTGGGATCAACAGTTACTGTAAAAGATTGAGGCATGGATGCACGCCACACATAAGCGCGCCCAAACTCCGGGGCCTTGCGTAAAAAAAAAGAACTTCCATAGTTGAATCAGAGATATAAATAATCGGTCAGGAAAGGAAGGTGGATATACATACTTGATCATGCACGGTACAGAATGAGTCAATAGTTCGAAAATATATATATGGGATCGTGCGAGTCGAACATCGGTAACGAAAATACTGTCAAGCGCATTTTGTTATGTACACTACAGGTAGGTACAGAAGGACTTATACAACTGGCGCACCGCATTGCTTACACATCGCAGAATCTCTTAGACAGACTACCTTGTACAGGTACAAATGCATCGACAACAACAGTAGTACTGCTGCTGTTCAATGCCATATGATAATATACGACAGCAGAAGACACGGGTACTGATAAGGAACGTGTAGAGTATAAGCTTAGAGGTTCAACTGCGTGCATGTGCTCAATGCAGTAGTTCTGCTTGCTGCTGTAAACTGCTTGCTGCTGTCAAATGCCATGTGATATGATACGATAGATGGCAAAATATACGCGTACTGCGACAAAGGAAGGCGTACTACTGCTGCCCTTTGAGCTGGCTCCGTAGGATCTATCGGTCAGCAGCGGAGGACAGTACGGTTTCCGGTGTACGATGCTTTTTCGTTTACACAATTTGTTGTCCTGGACTCGACGAACTTTCGATGGGGGATGTTCGGCGCGGAGCACAAAATGCCGATGAACACATTGCAGTGGAACCTAGGTACATACGTCCATAGGCCAATGTCGCGATGAAAGCAGCAAACACTACTGAACACTGAGAGTACAGCGCGGAGCTGCCACATGCACATAGTACGCTACCTGCTGCTGCTGTCGGCGCAGTGTACTGAACACAGCCGGAGCGGTGGTAATGTTGGATCACACACAGCAATACGCAGAAGAAGCGGTAGGAGGGAGAGAGGTCATGATGATGATGGGAGGTATGTGATACACCAACCTGGGTATGTACGTATAAATAAGATTGTAGCACCTGTGGTTAGAAGGCAGGCTGTCTGTGGAAGACGGACGGCAGGCTCTGACAAACACAACCAGCTGCAGCAGTACTGCGCATACGGGTCTGTCGCACACGCACGGCGTGTGGGTGGTAGCGTTGGGACAATGGGACCTGTGTTGTTTATTCAATTCCTGGTCTAAATGTATGAGCTGTGGGCTCACAGATCATGATGTAGCCAACGGGAGAAAACAGGCAGCATGTTACCGATACGTACGTGCCCCTGGTACAAAAGAAGTCCTCTCGCATCAAAACCAGGGGAATCGTATTATCCACTCCCGTCGGAAAAAAAGGTTTGAGCGTCCGCTACGCGTTTCAGAGGAACGGATGGCACCGAGACTTTTACAAAGGTGTCCGACCGGGCTTATGTGTTCGAGTACTCAGTGTGTTGCCAAGAAGTGTTCGCGCGAAGGGAAAAGTTGGCAAAAGTACGAATAATTGACAAACATACGTCCGTACACATATATTATATATAAATACATGTGTTACACATTCCGGTCTCGACTACCCGGTACTGCTGTTGATAGACCAATCGATTTAATCGGAAATATTACAACGAGAAACGCTTGTTCCTATCGTACTACCCACGGCATGGAGAGAAAATACAGTAGAATCTAATGTCTTCGATCTTTTTTAATAGGTGGAATCAATCAGGCATGTATTCTTGCCAAAGTAATAGAAATAATTTCGTATCCCCCCTTATGAGACTCCACTGATGCTTAAGAGTAATGGGACGTTCACCGAACATATATATATACTATAGGGTGCCTATTACGCATATTTCCCCACTTACGGATGTTTGATGCAAGTTTGGTAGTTTACGGTATGTACCACAGACGCAGCGAGGGGTCGAATTTAGCTCGGGTTGAAAATATATTTATTATCGTGAATGTTGTACGTGTTGGGTTCGACTGTGTGCAGTTCGAACTCGGTTGTCTCCACTGCTGTGTGCATTTTGATCGGCAGCTGACTATAAGTTTTGACGGTCCGCAACTAAATACGAGATTGATTTGAAGTTTTGACTGACTGCAACTTTATATGTAATTGGTTTACACGTTTGATGGTGGGACTTCCATCAAGGATTCGTGTCTGAGATTGGAGATTGCCAGGGACTACAGTCGAAGCGAAATACTATAATAGTCAGTGCAGCATAGCATTCATCATGTATTTTGTGGTAAGTTCACCGAGTGCCAGCATTGCTGGGTGGGTATCACAGCACCATGTAACCGCTCAAGTTTCCTGGGACGATCTGCATGCTATCAAGGTTTTGATCTGCACTTGATCATAAAATTCGTGTGGACACATACGAATCTCACTCACTTAACTGCCTTTCGGAGTCAAAGAAGGGAGATCCATGAACACATTGAACAAGATATTCGTGAAACGAAGAACAAACCTTTTGACGAAGAACAAGCCGATATTATCAGTTTTTCGTGATTTTGGAACGATTGTTTTTGATCAAATATTTTATGTCTGACCACAACAAGTGATCGTGGTCATCGTGCAGTCATTGAAAAAAAAAAAAAAAAAACGGGTCAATATTTGGGGAGACAAGTCGTTGAGTCTCAAAGTAGTCGGCGCCGACACACGAAAATGCCCGAAACAACTTTTTAGCCGTTTTTTTGATCAAAAATTCAGATTTGAAAAAAATGAAAAGTCCATGAAGATCCAACGCCGACGTCGATAAAGTACAATTCAAGTGTAATATTTGAAATGTCTATCATCGGCTCTAAAATCACGATATTGCCTTGTTCTTCTTGGGTGAGTTAGTTCTTCGTTTCACGAATATCATGTTGTATGTGACGCGCCAAATCATACTAAAAAGAAAAAAAACATGTCATTTTTTTGTTTCGATCCCTCCGGGGGCGGGGGAGGGGGGACAGGGGTATGCTATTATTTCAGTCTGCGTGCGCCCTCGGTAGGGGAGATAACTTACGCCGAACGCCGGGATACTCGTACTGCAATAAGCAAGTCCAAAAAGGGGGGTCGGCGCATGAATAACGGTACTGACTAAAGAAAGTCCTTGGTCCCAAGCGTTGACCGAAATCTGCCTGCGCTTTTCGGCCTCGGAAGAAACAGATCTATTAATATTGTAGGACCTCTAAAAGCTCGTAGCACGGCGACGATAGCGGGATACCCTGACATACTGATTTCGAGCCAAAACTGCACGCAAAACAGATGCATAAAATTACATGAATGAAGGAATGATTGATGAAATTAGAACAAATTAAAAGTGGGGGCGTCCGAAAGCCAAAATAGAAATAAAACACATTTCCTATGAGCCCTTATTATTATCAAATGCAAAAGAGGGTCTCAAGGGAATCATTGCACGACGGTTTTAGCGGTCTATTATTATGAAACAGGGCGTCCCCGGTGGCTTGGTAGGTAGTCCGCGCACCTATCAAGACCAATTTCTTCGTAGGTTCAAGTCTCACCGAGTGCATGCTCAAGGGCTTTTCTTGCATAAAAAAAAATGGCTAGCGGAAAGCGCGAGAGCGTGAGTTAGCTACTTTCGATGGAAATCGACGAACAGCGGGAATGCTGAACACGATGCGCGATGAAAAATAAAGGCACGAAGCGGGGTGGAGAAGGGTAGACACCAGTGACCACGGCTTGTCAGAGCGTGAGTTAGCTACTTTCGATGGAAATCGATGAACAGTGGGAATGCTGAGCACGATGCGCGATGAAAAATAAAGGCACGAAGCGGGGTGGAGAAGGGTAGACACCAGTGACCACGGCTTGTCCGGAAGGTCGTCGAGGGTAAAATCTCCTACGAGCTACGAGGCAGGGAAGTGAAAGTGGTGATGAAAAAAAAAGAAGGGCAAACTGAACCGGGTGGCCGAAGGAAAGGAACATGACAACTCTGTAGTATGTAATAGTGTCAGAAACGAGGCAAACTATAAAAACCAGCGGGAAACAGAAGATACAACACGAAAGCTTATTTGCGGCCTGTATGTACTTGATGAGGAAAGATGAAAAAGAACCGCACGTATAATACTAGGCCTCTGTTGTATGTAGCGGTTTCTTCAGCATCATATCTCATCTGACTGATCCGTCCCATCATCAGATAGATGGTGATTTCTTTTGATGATCATGGATGGTATGATGATAGTATGTACCACTGCTGCTACTACTGCTGTGTTGTGTGTGCCGTCATAATCGGGGCATGTATGCCCAAAGCATGCCACAGCAGAGAAGTAGCAGCACGGGTCGATCATTTTAGATGTGTCCACGTTGAACACTATTTCTTCGGTTGGAGTCTCCCCAGGTTGTTGCGGATGGCGGAGCATGCATCCAGCGGTATGACAGGGTGCGCCAGGTAACAGACAGCACGAATAAACAAGTTGATGATGACGCTGACAGCCCAAGATCGTCGCCAACGGACGGTCCGCACGGCCCCGAGCATATATCCCTTCAGCTCTCATACGAACTCCATCAGCTGGGGCGACGCGAAGAAAAATCGAGGATAAAACAGGGAACAAGGAGGAGTCCGCTTGATTGTGTCTCCGCACTCCGCATTCCGCAGCAACACGAGGTCTACCGGCTAGGATTTCGGTTGTGACTGGTTGCGAGAGAGAGAGAAGAAGAGGGGCATGTCTCAAGCGAACGGGGGCTCGATCCGCCCGCTTGGTGGAAGATCCGTCCCGGTGCACAAGCGCGCTCGTGAAGAATCTGGCAAGGATGTTGGGGATTGCGATGAAGTGCGCGGACACTGCCCTGCTCCCACGATGGAGGAGAACAGGGCAGCGGCCATCAGCATGCTGCCCGACCCAGACCCTACCAAGGCCCACCCTTGCTACGGGTGCGGCAGGGACACAAGAGAGGTACGTAGAGCAGC
>JBBMHQ010091585.1:0-10664 GCA_037834295.1 Postelsia palmaeformis | reverse complement strand
CTGCTGAAAACAAACGCCCTTCACCTTTTCCGAATAGTATGTCCAAAACAATAGCTTGCGGTTCACAAGCGACTAGGCGTATGACTCCCGAAGATAGGGTAGGTGGGTAAGCGTCATGGGTGCATCAACCCGAAAACAGGCCGCGCATTCCCTGAATGGCCCAGATCACCGACTGAACAGCCGCGCCGCGGAATATTGTCCTCCTGGCTATGTGATCTATCGTTTTAGGGTGAGGGTACAGTCGGTGCCTCCCTTGGGCGTCCTTAGCCGAGAGCTCGACGTCGTCAACATCGCACTGCTGACGAGGTTCGGGGCCTGCGCCCGGGGACGTGACCGACGGCACCCAGGTGCTTCCGTCCTTGTTCATGTTCGAACACCCGAACTTGAACTCTGCGGCTGTGAATGTCCGCACTTTGATGCTCGCCTGCGGGAAGTAGTCCATAGAGTCGTACGACTGCAGCATGGCGTTATCCAGCATTGCCATGCACCAGTAGTAAAGAAGAAGCCCACGGTTGCGCACTGTCCCCGACACGTTGTTCTTCATGTGCTTCCACACGTCAGCAGCGAATTCCTCCTTCCCCTCTTTAATCTGGGGGAGGTTGCCCGAGCTGATTCCCAAACAAGAGTCGGCAATTACACGCATTGGAACAGCTTCAGAGTGAGAACAAAATGTTTGGACCGTGCTCATCGAATCCGATTTTATTTCGGAATCTTTCGCTTTTTTGTTTTTTTCACTTCCTTAGGAAGGAAAACACGACAGCAGTGAATGTTCCCGAACTCCCGAGAGGGCGTGAAGACATCGGAAAGCTGAAATGTGCACGTGACACACCATATTTCTGTTATATGCTCAGGATCCAACCGATACCGAAAAAGGTAGAAAAACATAAAAACACGCAAATGTTTCGATAGCCGATAGTCCTGTGGGTAAAAAAGCGTGGGGGCAATCAAGCGCCAGGCTGCACGGTGAGCGGCAAACAACTTCAGCTGTGATAGTAGAAACAGCGCGCAAAAGTAGTGTGGGACATTCACGGGTCGATGAAGCACCAGGTATGGGGTGCCCAACCCGTCCCTCCGTGGGCGCCAAAACACGGAACAAGCTATTTCGAGACGAAAAGGAGTGCGGAGATATATGCTCTACGAAGGTTGCCGGCTGAACAACAAGTAGATGCCGTATTCATCACGAACGCACCTGCCAAACAAGGACAGTATTTCCTCATTGGGTGTGTCCTTGAGTGGTCTCCACACGGTCCAGCGGTGCAGGCAGCAGGAGCATGTTTCAGCCGTGTGCGCTGTGCCCAACGTGCTGTCTCTCCGGGCAATCCTGCCGCCGAGCGCCCCCGTGATTTTCATCGCCCACGCAATGGCCATCGATACCGCCAGGAGGCGTTTCCTTTGGGCAAGTTTCCCTGCCCACGCCTGGTGTGCGGCTATCGTGCACATGTAGGCCGAGAGCGTCATGCGCTCGGCTTCTTCGCTTCCACTGTCTGCCTCTGTGAGAACCCTGCTTAGTTTCTTGGTAGTGTCAAGCGTAGCCGTGATCACAGCCACTGCGAGGGCTTCCGCTTTGTTCTCCAGGACCTTGGACGCGAAACGCCCGGCGTCCATCTCCTCGCCTCTGTAGTCGGCGATGCTCGCGTGGGCGTTAGCGACCACGTACTGCTGAGTCCGCCCGAGCACGAACGGAACTCCGTCAACCACCTCCTTGGACCGCACCGTGCTCGTGACCTCCGCAACGTTGTCGTAGAAGTTCCCGACGACGTTTGTTTCTACCGTGCGAATGAGATCGACGTTCTTGCTTTTCGAATCTTGCCCGGAGCCTGACTGGGAAGCGTTCCACACGGGGATACCAGTGTTGGTGGCTACCGCAAGCATACCCGCAAGGTTAAGCAATCCGTTTGTCAGATCTCCCCGTACGGTGACGTACACCATCACCGCAGTCACGAATAGCCACGTCCCGCTCGCAAAGAACCAGAGAGGGGAAAATCTGCGGAGCTTACGCACGCCGATCCCGTAGTCATCTCGGGGGCTGACGACGCCGTTCTGCACGATCGACGGGATGTGGCTTACCCTCCAGCCGTCTTTCGTCATCACGGGCAGGGCCAGCTTCGTGGCGACAAGGTTGCACATAGCGCTAATGAAGGCTGCCGTGGCGACCCCCGGCACCAGCATCCAAAACATCTGCAGCAAGGTAACCTCCGCGTCCCCGGTCCTGCCCACGACGATGGTTTCGGCGCATGTTTCATTCGCATATATCCCGAGGACCATGAAAATGAGGCTCGCCACGGCCAAGGTACCAGCGCCGGCAATCGCCGTCCGACGGCCGCGAGTACCGACGGCCATTCCCTCCGGCCGAATACCGCGGGCGATGGCCGCCAAGATGGTCCCGACCACGGCAGCCGGGCCGACTAGGAGGCGGACTTCCTCTTCGCTGGCGGCACGCCCCCATGACGGGCACGACATCAATATTTCAGATACCTTGTTTGCACCCTGGTTCGTTTACGACAGAGGAAATGTTGATAGCGACGACGTGGGTTGGGTAAGAGGAAGAAAGATAGTTTGAGTTAGCTCTGATACAAGATCACGTTGGTATTCCGAAAAACATCGAAAAGCTGGAGCATATCGCAAGGGTACTGTTAGAGGTGCTATTTTGTGCTTATTGACCACAAAAAACAGCGACATCGACCAGCAAAGAAAAACAACATCCCCGCCAGAAGCAGACGCCTCCACCCACCGTGGAATTCCTTGATCTCGGTGTATAAAATTCCGCAATATTCAGGAGAATAGCGCCGGAGAACGCGCGTGGGTATTGAACTGAAAGTTAGTGTACGTCTCTAGATCTATCACATCTACATGGTGCTGAGGTTTTATTTTACATTGGGTTAAAAGCGAAGGTCCGCTGAAACACTGGCTGTTCTGGGGGTATTTGGAAGTAATGTAGACACATGTCGCCACCATGAGTCACGATAGGTAAACAAACCTCACCATCAGGATGATTGGCTCATGCACCATTTAGTGAAACAAACCTCGCTTTATTTTTTTTGCGTTGGAGCGGAGGGCTACGTCTTTGAAAATAGGGTAATATGGACAATAAACGCAAGGAAAAGCTTGGCATGAGCCACGGGTTTTGCAACATTTAGCTCCTGATCGTATGAAATATATGATACGTGTATTCATGTAATAGGTGTTGTTGTTGTTCTCACATTAATTCATCTATAGCTGAGCTCTTCGAGCAAACAGGGGATAATATATACCAGGTAACAGGTATTTAGTTTCGTATATGTGAAGGTTGTGTCACTTGTCGAGAAATAAATAGACAACAGGTGGTTCGACAAGGGTGGTTTGGACACAGTTTGAGAAGAGTGAAGGGTGCTCCACCTCCTACGCTGCCTGCCGCTGCTGTTGCTGCCATCGCTGCTGTCGCTGCTGCTGCTGCTGCTGCTGCTGCTGCTGCGGCGACTGCGGCTTACTTACTTCTGCGGCGGTTGCGGCCGACTTACTGCAGCGGCTCCAATATTGAATGAACGTTTACTATGAACGTAATCATGCAATGAATAGAGTAGGAATTTGCTCTTCTTGCTACCTAAATCACCCTCCGAGTCTGATCCCGCCAAGACAACAATCGCAATGTGGAGGACATGCAGAACACAGCCAAGGCGCAGGCAATAAATGCCCTCCTCATCTGTAGGAGGAGGGGTTTCTCCGTTGCTTGCCGAGGAGGACGGTCGTTGAGGGCTTGGTGCTGGTGGCATCTCGTCCGTAGGCTCCGCGATGGACATGTTGAGGCCGCGTGTACAACAGGAAACCGCACAGCAGCAGTGCGACTCCCGTCGAACTGTTCAGCCTATTTCTTTTGTGATGTGTGTGGGATTCCGCTACGTTTTAAGTTGTTTATCGATGATGCCTTATTTCAAACTAGGGAAGGCCAATACCACGGTTTTCGCCCCATTTTTTTTTCAAAATAGCACCCCTAACTGTCTCTGTTTATCGACTTCTAAATGCAAAATAAAATCCACACGCCGTGGTATGCCGGCCATAAAGGTCTGGTTGAGTTTTCGGATGGCATTGAAAGGAAGAGCTGTTCCATCTCAATGGGTGCGGACCCTGTTTGTTTTGCTTCTGTATGTTGTAAACACTTAAATAAGACGTTGGTGCTACCCTCTCCTTCGCGTGAGGTCATTCTCTCGCAACATTTGCCTTTCCTCATTCAGCATCTCCGTCGCTTCGTGCCTTTGCCGTGCTTAGTTCGTTCTGTGTGTGACCCCTGTTGTTCCTCTCCTTCCTGAAGGTTTGTCTTTTAATGTCGTTGCACGTAAAACAGGGTCGCTATCGTAGCGGCTAGGGAGGGCACGGTTGTCAGCATAATATAGTCGAGAAGGTAACAGACTGCGTGGAAATGTTTCCAGCTACATTCACGCGCTGGCTGCCGCAAGGGCGCTTGTATATGGATCACCGTGCTTGTGTTTGTTTGAATCGTACAGCAAAACAGTTCATTTCCTCTTTTAAGTAGTCTCCGCCATTTTGCATGTTCGGGGTACCCGCAGTTAATTGTTCCTTGCGTGTCCATTTTTCTGAACCCTAGTAGTACTTTGTCATTTTTTTTCTCTTAACTCACCATGTTTTCATGTTCGTAATGATTGTCTTTGCTTCGTTTTAGTTTTCATTCCGCGTCGTTATTTGCGTATTTAGAAATATCTAGGTCGCTGGCGTGCGTACGCTGTGTTTTTCGTACCCACTACGATGACATAGTGCTGCGCTGTCTAAAACCTTTACTACCGTATTACAGACGGCGTCCTTCGAAAATGCGGCAGCCACTAGCTAGGGCGAACTTAACGCTGTCGGTTTGATACACGAACGTTTGAAACGCTCACTTTCGAGGGTGTCAAGAACAGTAGTTCATGGACACCTTACAAGGACAGTCAGAAAGTGGAAAACAAACCGGAGCGATGCGATCACACAGAAAAAATCAACAGACCCCAGCTTCCTTAAAACTTCCGATCGTCCCGTACGACATGCATGACTATAAAGCCATATTTCCAACGTGTTACTGTATATACCTCAAGTCAACAGGGCCCAGTCCTAGTTTTTTCAATATCTTTCCCCTCATGCCATTAGATATCTTCATGGTCACGTCATAAGTGCAAAAAAGGAGTATAACGTAGCATACAAATCGGCTTTCTTTCGGTTTCTCAACCGAATACCGTAAAAGGTAAAACGCACCGGTTTTACCTGGCATGGACTGCGTTTTCGGATGATGGAACAAGCCACCCAACACACCAGTTTCCCTTGACAACTTCCAAATTTACTGTAGATATGTCCTCCATGGCTCCGATGACTTTGAAGGGTGTAGTAAAGTCATACCCGGATGGATCAAAGGCTCCGAGGAGTTGATATAAGGTAATATATGCAGTGGTACTGATTGAGTGCGGTTACACACATAATAAGTGGAAACCCCCTCGATTACGGTGCCGCACACAACCGGGACAGGTAACATATACGTGCGAGAAAGAACAAGGGTGAACGCGACCCTCACGAACTCTACTGTAGAGTAGTACGTATTGCAATAAAGCAGCGGCAGGGGGAAGCTACTCCGCAGCATTCATGAGTAAGCTATCACAAAGCCCCCGAACGATGTGCCTCCGTATAGCAGCGTAAACAGATACACACTCGTTCGTTTAAGCAACAATCAATACTAAATCATGTAAGTGAGAATAGTCACAGGCTATGAAGCAGTATTCTGCACTGCTCTATTTTCGGCGCTCGGCGGAAGAACGTGCATGCATGCATTCGTCCTCGCGCAGGCTACTCGTATAGCGGGCGGCCGCAGTTACTGCAAGAAACATTATATCGAGAAAAAGGGCTCGGGCACGAACGATAATAAAAACGGGTTCAGCAACAAAGCTCAACAATTGGACCATACATATACGAAGTATATGTCCTATACAAGGCAGTATAGCCGGTCGCCCCGGTAGACTAGTGGTCAGCTTCAAAGACCACTGGCATTGGTACCCAAGTTCAAATCCCACGGTGGTGAGACTTTATTTGAAAAAATAAAAAGGTACCAACTGCTGAGAGCGCCTTCGTTGCGAGGGTAGGCAGAATTCGACGCAAGTCGACGATGGAAGAAAGTGCTGAAATCTTCTCGCGATAAAAATACAAGGGAAGTACTGTAGTGGGGACGGGGGAGAAGAGCCTACTTAGTGACCCCGGATCTGAGTTACGACTGAAGAGGGAGAGAGAGAAGAAGGGCGAAGATAATAGATGGGATGAGAAAAAACAAAAAAAAACAAAAAAAAACAAAAAAAAAGGCAGTCAGATCAAAGTCGAGAAGAAAATTCTAGATTGGGCCTGGACACCAAATTGTGACGTTTCATCCACTCCTGCAGCCCGATTTTTTATATCAGGTACCTGGTATTAACTACTGAACTGAACGGGGTACGTATGCCATCGGTCTCTGGCCGTCCATGTCGGACATTGTTGTCTCCACAACAATAATTTCCAGAAGAGGCTTCTGTGGGAGCTCGTTCCGGAGTGTTTTTTCCATCTTTCTCGAGAAATTTCTGAATCTTGCTCATAATATTTTCCGTCTGCAATATTTTACAGATCATGACAGAACGCCTCTTCTGTATCGTGATAAAAATTTGACAAAATTCACCAGTAGTAATCTGGAATTGCCGGGAGGAAAGTCTTGACGATGATAACAGCGGCCCTGAGGAGGACAACCTACGATCATTGCTCTCCACGACATCCTCTCTTGTTGTTCTGTACCTGTAGACGCGTGAAAGTCTCGCCTTTTTAGTGCGGCTGCCTGACAACAGCAAAAGACCGGCCTCAAATAACGACGACTTCGTTTTTTTGGTATAATTTTACACTTACTGTTGTGAATCACATGTCATCACACACAGCGCTCCTGTTTGGTCTCCATTACGGTCTTTTTTTACGTAGGGTGTGGAAAGAAGAATATTCCTGACGCCCTCGGTCCATCTTGTTCTTCTCAGGGGGGGATGTTACACTGATAGATGTGCCAACGCCGAGTCAACGATGTGGCAATCCGATGTTTATTCGTTGCGAAGAATGATACCAGGTAGTGTTCAGGACTATCTATATACTACCAAGGTGCGCTGGATTAATCGTCGGAAAAATTAGTTGGTGCGGATAACGTCATGTTGTACACAAACATATCAATCGAATATCTGCAAGCTGTGAGTGAGTCTATGAGTGCGGGCGAAACGACAAATGAAGGCGAACAAACCATTGTTAATCGTCCCTGAATCTCATCGGGTATGAGCTCTAGGGACAGAGGGGGACCTGGCCCCAGAGGCCGACATGCTGGCTGCGCATGACGCCGTAACCACCAATTCACGGAAAGCCCAACAGAAGCTGGGCAATCTGGTGAATCAGGGCCGGCACGCTGCCCTACCTGCTTCGCTGAAGGAGCTACCGGAGACGGCACGCCCCCCCGGATCAGGCGACCCGCTGGGGGAGTCCGAGACCAAGGCATTCGCGAAGGCTTGCTATAGGAGTCTTCAGGGGGCAGGAGCCACGACATGCCTTCAGGCAAGGTCAACGGATTAACTACGTGTCATACCCGCAGCAGAGTTCGTAGGCATGGGAAGACGTTTCATAAGGATCGAGGAACACGTGGCAGGGAGGTGCCCCTGCTGCGATGCGGTCGACGTGGACACCCGCTACGCACGCATCTGCCTCAGAGCGGGGGCTCAGGTCAACCAACATCAGCCGCTCGTTCACCCGATGTCCCGCACGTTGAAGCGTCTGGGAATTCAATACCAAGTTGAGAGCGGCGAACCGTTCACCGTAGACCGAAATCTGCGGATGGACATTGTGGTCAGGAGAGGAGGTCTACGAGACGCTCCAAACAGGGAGAACAGGGAGAAGTCCATCCTGCTGGACGTCACCCTTGCTGACCCTCAAGCGCAGGTTTACCTGCGAAGAGGCGGTGCTGATCACGATGGATCAGCCGCCTCTACCTCCGAGGCGCGCAAGCGCCAGCACTACGCTCGTCCGGGACATGTGCCCTCAGACGAACGGAGTCACAACTTGCCACTTCAGCGGTGGAAAGCTTTGGGCGTCTCGGGGAAGAGGGCAGCACTTTCATCGACCAGCCAGCAGCTAGAAGTGTCGTGGGAGGGAGGGACGATGGATCCATGGCTAAGAAAGGGGTGGTGAAAGAGCGCCTGCTGCGAATCGTCTCGGTGACCATACAGGTCGCCATTTCCAGGAGGGTGTCGAGATTAAAACTACAACTCAGGGACCGCGAGGAGGCGGGGAGAAGCAGAAGGGGGGGGGGGGAGACAGATCCACACCGATGGCGTGGAGATGGAGCTTGGGTGCGGCTTAGGACTTAAGAATAGAATGTGACGAGTGCATATTGGGAAGAAGGAGGGAGCAAGGGCAACAAATGAGGTATTGTGGACACATCTGGGCGGGAAGTAGACATAGAAGGATGTTAGACTATGCGCATAGGTTTCCTTGGTTTCCGTGGTTTTTTGCTTTCGGAATTGTTATGAGTGGTCAATGTTGAACCTCATGCTACACATTGTCGGATGACAAATATTATAATAATTGTTTGCTATAGATCTGTGGATTTGCATGCATGTTCGAAAGGACGTGTATACTTATTGTGCTGTACCTGGTATGCCTTCACGTGTTTCATAGTTGTCTGCAACTTGACACTGTTGTTTGTGTTCTACCCCGTACGTGTTTCTAAATGGGCCCACACTCACAGCAGTCTGGTACTTTACGAGTATAGGAGAGCGCCGTACATGACTCTACCTGGACAATAATGCACAGCCGTGTGGATTTTGAACCTCAGGATGCGACTTCAACCCTGGCTTAGCGCACCTGTTGTATGTTTTCAACCCTTTTAGGACTGCAGTCCTGTTACGGGGACATACTACTTAATATTTGACTTGCTTATACCCCCCCTATCGGACTGAGGTCCTGAAAGGCTTACTCAATATACCGTCACAAACACAAGTTGCATTTCGTTGATGATTTCGTTGATGTTTGGTACCCGAAACAAGCAGTAGATACGGATATAAATATTCTCCCCCCCCCCCCTTTTAGACATGTAGGCAAAACAAGCCTTCGCCCAATACACGTAACTTGTGGACCTCGGTCCAGTCCGTCTGTAGACCACGCAGATTCAACAGCAAACACGCACTCTTCGCCAACTTACCATGTCATGGACTTTTTGCCGGTCCTCTTCAGTCGACCCTTCTTGGGTTCGACCAAGAGGTTGGCAAACAGCCACCCAGGGGTCGGCAGCTCATTCTTCTGCTGTCCTTTACCCGCGGGTGGTGGGAGATTTGCCTGCGCTTTATCGTTATTCATGTGTTCATTATGCGTTCACTTTCCCTTGACTCGTTTCTAAGAACTGCAGTGCCGTTTCAGGGGCAAAAATCCAGTCATTTTTCAAATACTTTGTCCCCACATACAGAGATATCGGTTGACAGTCAAGTCGTCGGATCGCTTTTGGCAGACAACGATCCAACGAACACCTTGACCGGCAGCCTTGACGAGATAAAGCAAGGGACATAACCCCCCCCCCCCCGGTTTTGGGAATCACTGAATGAAAAAAGGCTAACAGAATCACTGCGAACTGGGGCATTTTCGAAATTTTTCAATGTTTGTACGTTTGTTTGTATACCGTGCACACACGTTATCATGTATTTATGTTTAGTCGATAGGGCCCAAATTTCCCCCCAGCACCAAGGTGCACTTTTTTCAGGATGTGATCCACATTGTTCCGACATCTATTAATAGGGAGAGATGACTCTTTCCGGTGGCTATCTCCACCGCACCTGCTCCTCTCGGGGGTCAGGTCGGGTCAGCGTGTCTGAAGACCCATGGGGTGACAACAGCTTTGTCTGGTGTTGCATCGGGGTCTGGGGATTAAATTGACACGCGACACGAAATAGCGCACGTGGAAGTGTGGATATTTTTACCAATCCCCCGGAAATACCAGCATACGCCCTGTTGTCCTCAGCATCTTTTAATCTTTGGAAAAAGCAAAAAAAACAATCCTTCCGTCTTCGACTTGAAAAAAACACAAAATACATCATTGCTCAACTATACGTCCAACAGTTCCAGAAGACAAATTAAACTACGGCTGTCGGGACGGGAAATGTTCCGAAAACATATTACTTTGTATCTCAAAAATTTATGGAGCTACGGCCGAAACACCGGATATGGAAGGTCAAATCGTTCGCTTCGTTGGGAGGTGCTGACCGAACGGTTTTCGAATAAATGGTGGGAAACGGTCCGTTTTGTCAAGACCTCGGTTTTTTTTTCTCTGGGTCTCACAACCACATAAATGGTTCGGGAGCCATAACGGCAACCTGCAAAAATGCGGGATGCTGAGTCATTGCGGGATGATATCGGTGAAAAAATTGTGCGGTTTCGAAACTTTTTGGACGTAATTTCGCCCGAAAATGTTGCGAAGAAAAAAAAAAAACACACTGCTGCTGTAGACGTATCTCGACGCCGCCGTCACAATATATTTAGTATGTCGCATGACACTGCCGTGCTCTTGTTCTGGAGAGTTCTTCACTTTCTGTTGTCTTTTTTTCAGAATACCACTACACATACTGGTGGTCATACGAGCCCCAGCCTCGGTAGAGAGGTACCCTGCGCGGCCTGGTAGG
>JBBMHQ010091574.1:0-10665 GCA_037834295.1 Postelsia palmaeformis | reverse complement strand
CCTCTTCAGTCGTAACTCAGATCCGGGGTCACTAAGTGGGCTCTTCTCCCTCCTCCCCGCTACGGTACGTGCCTTGCGTTTTTATCGCGAGAAGATTTCAGCACTTTCTTCCCTCGTCGACTTGCGTCGAAGATATGTTGGTGATTAATTCAAATAAATCTGCCACTTCTGCGTCCAAAACATAACCAGGCTGACTCTCCACGAGACTACACACGTCGTGTTTGCGATAGAAGATGCCAGCCTCCACTTTGTTGCCGGGAAGATTTCGTAAGCGGCCACCTTCCCGTAGATTGACTCTGAGTCATTCCACTGTCACCACTTACTTGTAGACGTTTATGCGGCGTAGGCCTCCACGCTCAAGCAGCAAATCCAGGATTGATGATATACGAATGTACGCAAAAAACTATACTGCTGTGAATTACGCTTAGTGCTCAATCGTTGGTTTTTTTTCCGTGTTGCTTAGACAGTCCACATCGCATGCAGCAGACACCTGATACCCAATAGGTCGCCTGGCCGCTAGAGGAAACAGGGAGAAGGCAGAAGGGCGTACACAGACGATGCCACGAGGGAGGCATATGTAAGTGCGAAGAAGGGCCGAATGCGTGTGAGACATGTAACACACGCTGTGTTGTCATATCAGGTTTCGAATATTGTACTCCTCGGAAACGCGGCACGAGTGATCGTGAAGAGCCGGAAATGATCTCGCGCGGCGTATGATCTCGTGCGGTTATTCTTACTTGCCTTCGACAGGGAACGTGTACCAGCACGTGTCGACGACCTCTGTGCATCGTACGTCGGGTACACCCCCTAGTATTGTTCTAGTTGGGTAGGGTTACCACAAACGCGACAGGAACTACAAAAATAGAGGCGCTCTACGATAGATTTCCACCAAACTGTTTCTTAGGCTCCTCACTTGAGGAGTTCCATACCTCGTCCGAAAACTGCGCAAAAATCAAGTTGCATCCCGATGAATAACCTCATGGCCCACGTATGCCAAAAAAGTCATTTGTCGAAACAAGATTGGCATTCCGACGATTTTGGGTCAAGGGGCGCCGTCACTCATAAATCGTTTTAGCAAAACGTTTCCACCTCTTCCGTAGAACGCGCCGATACCCAAAGGACCAGTATCGAGACGCGCGCTACCCTAGGTATGGCATTCTTTGCTTCGACCACGTCTTGTCGTGGCTTGCGGAGTTCCTCAAGGACAACGAGTAGCTATCCAATAACGTAAACTGTCATTCTCTATTACAATACTTTTCGAACAACACCTAAAACATAATGAGCTTATCGGAAACGAATGCCTTTCAGAACCGCCGTCCCACTTTGGGGACAAACTCATCAGAGTTTGCTCGGTTTGTCCCCTCGAACGGGACGGCAGTTCTAGATGGGTTATGCATCTTTTGTTTAACTCAAAACCAGGTTTTCAAGACAGATCTGGAGTTCCTCTAGATGGAAGCCTAATAAACGACCTCTGATAAATATTACCTCCAATACAGCACACGTCTCAAATAACTAACAGGGGGGGGTTCTAAGTGTCGAAGACACGCCTCCTTACACTGTACGATATCCACCCTTGTCTGCCTGCTGAATTGTCGCAGCAGGGGGAGACGCACGTGAGATCCGCGTTAAGGTCAAAGTCCTTCCGGAACGCCTCGATACTTAGCAAATCTACGGCCTGCCGACACTCAGCTCATGATTTAATATATGTGGAAGGTAGCGTCGGGACTTGTCTGCATCCGTGTGCAGTCCAATAGTGATTCGGTGGATATGCGCTCTGTGTTGAGAGTTCACTACCGGCAACAAAAATAATAACACAAGAGGGGGGGGCGCCGCGCTGGATACAGAAAAACAAGGTTTCATTTTGTATAGGTACTGAATGTGCCCTACTGCCGGCGTATCTGAGACATATGTCATCAGGTAATTATTGCCCCCAGCTTTCCGCTCATGATGCGTTTTCGAGCGGGTGGGGGCGGGGGCGCAGCGTCGGCCGAAGGCAAGTTCGACAGCGGCTTCGCAGACAGTAGTATAGCTGATATTTGGAATTCGCGCAGCAATATACCTGTAACGGCCGTCAACCTTTTCTGCGTCGGTGGGTGATGGACGGTAGTCGGTTGCGAGTAAAGGGACCCCTCGAGATGGAGGAGGAATTTTGTCATACATAGGGGACCCCCAACAGGCGTAGGGACCTCCCAACTCGCAACGTCTTGGTGAAGTACAGACGCTGCCCGTAGCCACCGTGGGCGGTGCGAGCGGTTAAGGTGGCGCCCCCACCCGGCCGTACGATGGAGTCCACGGGATATTGTGGTCTTCGTGAATGTAGGCTGAAGCAAACGCGTATGTTAAGGACGCCGAATGCACGGCGCTGTTTGAATGGTCGCGATACCGACCATTTTCCTGTACGGAGGCCGTCGCTCATGCCCACCGATCCGGCTACCCACACGCCTTACCAATCTGTACCTGATTGAAGGGACCATTTTCATAGTATATTTCGATATAAAAGTTCATTCTAGGCAGGGACAGAGTGGTGAAATAGTACACGACGCGTGCTACTAGAGATGTGCACCTTTTTGGTAATTTTTCGGCGGACGGGAACGTCTCCTCAACTCTTGTAGGACCCCAGCCCCGTTTAGGAAAAAACGCTCGAGATTGGGCTGGTACGTCCACAACTCGCTGCGGTACTGAACAGTCCAGTCCCGTCTGAAACCCGACTTCGTGTTTGTCGCAACAAGCCCGGCTCGTGGGATTGTGGTACAATGTTTGCTTTAAGCTCAGCTTGGAGGTGACGTTCAGGGTCTACTTTACTACTTGGGATACCCGCAGAAGAATGTAGCGGCATCACCATTTTTCTACCAGCACAAAGGCGTCTGCTAGCGACGGCACGACGCGTGGTACGACAGGGGGCCGCGAGTTGGGGTAGCAATTTTCGCCTCGCGAAGCCAATAGGACATCTGACTGATGGAGCCTCTCAACCGAGGAAATCATCCACATATTTTTGTACCAGGTATTAGGCACGTGTTTTCGATATGCAGACCTCGTCCATGGAATCACTCGTTGCGTTGAGTCTATATATACGCGTTTTCATGAAATTCGTTGTCCCGTGATATGCAGAGCTCTTCGAGGGAGGATATTTCAGAAAGTTGCAGGTGCTCCACCACCGAAGCATGATTGACACCTACGCCACCAATCCTGCTGTGACGAGGAAGTTGCACTTACGCAGACAGGCCGCCACAGTCAGAGGTAGTGAAACAGAGGAAAATGAGCGACAGTAGTCAACGCAAACGAGAGGGGTTGGTATTTTTGTCCGAAATAATGTTGGAAAAAACTTGCTTGTTCTTAAGTTTTATTATACTTGATTATGTTCCCCCCCTTCCTCGCCTCCTCTCTTCACCCTGTCCAAGCTTACAAAAATGAAGGTCGTCGATTGTTATTGTTTCTTGTATGCCCTTGCAGTACATACTCGGCATTTCAATGTTGCTTCGTCACGGAGAGTGAATGTAAATCGGTCTGTATTATGGTGGGATGAACATTTTTTGTTTCCTGACAGCTGTGTAGCTTTTACATATATACGTGCACTGTGGCTCATTTAGGGAAACGCACCATCACCAGAGACTCTCGGGCAGCTACGTATGCAACAAACTGTTTTTCTTCTGCTGAGTTGAATGGGCTGTCCCCAGTATGGATCGTTCAACAACGCCTCTTTAGGCCCTCGCCAGATGGGACCATTACCTGTTGTCCCTCATAAATAGCTGTGCAGACTAGCAATGTTCGAAGCAATTGCACGACATCG
This sequence comes from Postelsia palmaeformis, assembly GCA_037834295.1. Lineage (NCBI taxonomy): Eukaryota > Phaeophyceae > Laminariales > Laminariaceae > Postelsia > Postelsia palmaeformis. The sequence continues at coordinate 6,878 of JBBMHQ010091574.1, read as the reverse complement.
AGGCAGCATTGTGTAGGTTTTATGAAACACCGAATGTAGTTGTTAGGAAGCGGGATGCAAGTCAATTCGACCGCTTCTTTGTCAAAGTCAAGGTTTTCTCGAACGAACTACTGGTGATCGGACTGAGATCAACGCAAACCGGACCGTATAAATAAAACGACAATTCTACGCAATGAGGTTGAAGGCGGGTCTACATTCATCTAGCAATCAATGTACTCAAGGCGTACACATGTCCTCCTCGCCGAAAAAGTAGAAGCTGCGTTCTACTGGTCCTGGTGGAATCAAGACGTAGTGGGTCATCTGCACAGGGGGCCGTTCCGTGGAATGCCGGATTCGTGTGAAAGGTGGTCTTACCTCGATGCTGACAGAAAGGTCGAACATCTCTCAGCTTATGTGCAACATCATTGATCGATAGCAGTAGATGCACGTATGGGTAGCAGGTCGTGGCCAACTCATTTCTGGCGTGCGGGCCTCTGTACAGAACTGAGGAACTTTGCAGGCATTGGTGGGAAACAAATTCGGTTCCACGAAGGTGTTGACCTTATTTTCAGGCCAAGAGGTTGTTAAATCTACAGTTTTTGCGGTTCCTTTTTCGTCAAGCTTGTTACTGTGGGGTGAATTCACCGGTTCTTAGGCGAGAAGCGTTCGGAAATTGTTGGTGCACCCCTACCGCATCGAGCAGTGTTCGTTGACAGTTGTAACGGCGTACTGGTGTTGAGGCTCCGTGATACGGAGGCTCGAGAGAGGTAATAACATGGGGCTAAGGTATGGTTGCAGGAAAGTATTCTACAAGGTACCTGATCAATATCTATTCGGCGAAACGAAGCACATTTGTGTCTATCTTGTTTTCAAAGTGTATATCGCATGCTGCACATGCCCGCTACTCCCAAACAGGCTCCAGTGTAAAACTTCTCTATGGGCATGTTTTTCTCCGCCCCCCCAAATACCAAATACCAGCCAAATACAACTACGAGGCCACAAGAAAAAAACACCCAATACAGAGTGTGCTGGGAATCGATCAGTTCAATACCTTCCATCCACTTGATCCTTCACTCGAGGGCAATTTTCTCCGAAAAACAACAACATCGTCCTCTTTTGCGCAATCCTTATCAGCGAGATGGTCGATATATCCTTAACTTCTGGCCTAGACCCCCGCGTGTGTGGTCGGCCAAGCCATCCAGCTAAGATCCTGGCGGCGGGACGCACGAACCCACCATCTTTTCCTCATGAAGACCGACATCCCCTAGCCCTCACACACAGTTTCCGGTAGGGCGACGGAATGGTGCCACCTTTAAGGGCCCGAGGTCGGATTGAGCGTCGGGTGCAGTCAAGAAGCACGACGCGCGCGAACGAACAATCCCACAGACCAATGTGATCCAGTACGAAACGTACCATGGAGCTGCCGCACGGGTGCTAGCAAATGCTGCCAGCAACTGCACGATCGAACAAACCCCCACTTGTGGGCGGTTTCGTTGGATGCCACTGTTAATACATCCTACAAAAGAACGCTATATGACGTAACGCAACTTGAAACTCTCAAAATTAAAGATCTACTACCCACACCATATTCGGTTGGTCAAATAGGTCTATACCCGGCGGCCAATCAAATAGCTCTGCGGGTTCGCTGAGGGAATCATAACTCGTACAAATCAGGGGTTCCTGGAAAGGAGGCCGCACCAGCGCGGTGATGGTTGGTAGGAAGTCGTTGCTGAACGCCAGGCATCTCAGAGATGTCGGCCACACCGCCCCCTCAATAGGCTGAATAAATCCTGCCCCGAAGGCGAGGTATTGCAGAGCGCTCGGCCACATCACCGTGTCGATCGGGTGATTGAAGTCATCCCCAAACACCAGTCGGTTCAGGGAAACCGGCCACGCAACCCCGGCTATTGGTTGATCAAAGCTACCACCGAAGGCCAGTTTCCGCAAAGCAGAGGGCCATGCAACGTCATCGATGGGCTGGTTGAAGCTGTATCCGAAGGCTAGGCGTTCAAGGAATGCCGGCCACACAACGTCGACTATCGGTTGGTCAAATCTGCCCTCAAGCGTGAGGTGCAGCAACGAGGCGGGCCAATTGACGTGAGAAATCGACTGGTTGAAGCTGACCCCGAATGACAGCTGCACCAGAGAAGCTGGCCATACCACATCGGCGATTGGCTGGTCGAAACAGCCCCCCAACGTCAGTTGCCTCAGCGAAGGCGGCCAGGCAACCGACTCGATGGGCTGGTCGAAGCAACCCCCGAGAGCCAGCCTTTCCAGGGAGTGCGGTAACGCCAGCCAGTCCACGCACTCGGTGGAGATGCAGCCAATTGACAATTGCCGGAGTGCATTAGGCCAAAATACCCTACGCGAATTCCGCGTATCGGCGCTTGCGTCGTGCTCCTTGCTAGTTATCAAAGTCAGCATCGTCTCGAAAAATATCCTAGGCGAACACAGCACTCGCGTGACCGCCTGCGGCAAACCTTCCGCAGGGGACACAACGGCGACCTTTGAGTGCGAGCGTACGTAGTTGACGCCGGTTTTCTGCATCCATTCAACGTCCCTGAGAAGTGCCGCCTGCAACAGCACAGGCGCAAACATGGGAGCGGGCAGCGTCCACAACGCACCGGCCGCTCGCAAGGCAGGCAAACGCCGTCTCATAGCTTGGGCTTTGAGCGGGTCCTCTGGGGAGTCATCCTCACCCCAGAGGGTAAGGGGCATGCGCTTGTCGACTTTAACGAGCAACGTACGCACTCCTCGGCAGACGACGCAGGCCTCGAACGAAACAAGCTGCAGCTGCAGCGTACTCGCGTACCACCCCCCTCCTGTTGCTTGGTCAAGCACGATCGTCAATATGTCAAGCCAATGATTTGGTCCTGGAAACGAATAAACCAACAAACGAACAAATAAAGAGCACCAAGAAGTTAACCAAGAAGAAGCGCTGTGTGTCTAGGTCTTGCACGAATCAACAATAACCCTGTTTGCGTAGGGTCAGTATATCAATGAGCACGTTGAACTTAAACAGTACTTGGTATTTTGTTTCGGAATTGAGAGTATTTTGATGAAGTTGCTAGTAGGCGTTATTGAACTTGATTGCGAATCCGAGTAATTACTGTTGGCATGCACTGTATCTAATTCGCCCGAGCGCTCTGGTGTTATCATCTAGGAGCCACAGCCGGCGTTCGGTGTGACGCAGCGATAACTGAACGTTTCCCATCGCGATTGGAACCAGACAGCCTCCGATTCACGACACTTCGTGCATGTATGAAGGACTGTGGCTGTTCACGCATTTTAACAAAATATCGAACTAAAGGGAGGGCTGCTTGCGTGCCTAATATCACTGGTCGGGTGGGTCTCCTCCACTGGGCAGCTGCCGAACCGATTGCACCTTGCATGTGCAGCCCACTCCTTGCTTCATTCTCGTGTTTGATAGTAGTGTCTTCGATGGGAGTCATCATAGGGTTTGAGCGTTTGGGGCCTCTTGTCACAATGCCGGCATTCGCGTTTGCGTGGTATGAAAGTGACCTGAACTTGGCTGTGGTGTGAATCTGTACCAACTCATAACCGGAGGGGTGATACGTGCTACCCGTGCACACACAACATGATGGATGCTGCGTAGGCTGCACTAAAAAACTCACCTCCCTATTCGTTGGGCGTTCCGATACAATAGATGAAATACGTCCACCTGCACCTTCGACCTTTTTGCTTGTAAGCATGTACCAGGTATGTAATACTTTCAACTGGCCATTGTACAGGCTATATAGAAATACCTGTATATGCATTCGTATGTGAGCCTGGTATATGCTAATGTACGGACTATTTTGGTGCCCACAGGGTTTATGCTAGGGCTGCGTACGACGACTATCTGATCAAGCTTAACACGAGGGGTAGGTTCTTGCGCGGAGTTGTACCAGAGCAGCAATCAGATGTGTTCGCCAGCCACATGGGCCCCAGAGGACCTGCTGCAGGCCGACTCCCATCGAGATGCCACAGGGGGCAACCGAATGCGTCGTTTTCAGCAACATTCTCCCGATGATTATATGTGAATCACAGTTCATGAATATATTTTACAATATCCCTGAATGATGAGGAATCACGGGCGTTAGGTGTTCTAGGACACTTAGATAGAACTATTAGCGGTACAATAAGGAGGCAGCACACACAGAAGACGGCAAAATGACGTCACGCTAAATAGCTTTTAAACCGCAAAACGAGCGATCGCGGAGGAGGAACGTACAGTAGTGCCTCAAACAGGTTTTCTGACAACGGTACAAAAGACACCTCGCAACGTGTTTTTCGCCTGCTTCGACAAAGCTTCGAACTGCCTTTGAACTCGCTGTGGAAAAGACATCCACAACTTAATTTATTTCTGCTGCGATTATAGCTGCGCAGGTCGAAACCGGTGTTGCATCCGGTGCTTGATGAGTAAATATCTTGACATTCCGACCAAGCGAAAGACGACGTCTGTCATGTGTCGGGCCAAAGTGAAATTCCGACCACACAGTTGCGCCAGCGCAACGTCAAGGACGTCTTTTGGTGTATGTGCAACACATTTCGGCTGTCGGGGCTCCATTGGCTGAAGCACTGCCCTGTCGGGGATACCGTTATAATCCTATTCGGTTCGTACATTGTTTTGTCGTTGTAGTCCTACAGTTGGCCACGTGCATTTGTTTGTAGGCTATGTACAAAGCATGCACGTTTTGGTCGGAAAAGTCAATACTCGGGTGAGATACGTACAACAGAGCTTCCTCGCTGAAGACCCATCACAGGGCAGGGGCTGCATGTTTTCGGCTCTTTTTTCTGACCGCTTGAGCTCCACAATTGAGCAGCTATCAGCTATACCGCTTGGGCATGACACTCTTGGTATCTTTTGTTATTCGTTTCAGGACTAGCGAAATTAAGTCTTGGTCGGATTGCGCCGAACTGACATCCTCTGAGTCATGGTTCTGGTTGGTCATTACGTGGAGCTCAGATAACAAGCCGCCGCCCCTAGCGCGGTATTGTTCTCGAAAAGCCTCATACAACAACGGTTAAGCCTTCCAGGACTGCAATCCGGTTGTCTTAACATAATCAGCCTAATTCTAAGTAGTTTTCTCACATAACGGGACTGCGGCCCTAAAAGGGTCATCTATCCCACCCCCCCCCATATTACACGGGCCATCAATTCCCTAGCCGACAGTCCACGCCGAAGGCTTCGCATCGTACGCCACAGACCTCAAGGAGGTACGGTGGGCGGTGTCGATACGTCCATCCACAGAACGAGCACATATACCCCACGTAGGGACCGTGCAAAGGACAAACAGATGAGCGTCGGAATCGCCGAATGGTACCCCTCGGAAAATCCGCTGGTCGAGATAATACAGAATCAGACTAACCTGTAAATAAGCACTCCATACTCGTACGGGTTTGAGTAACTTGCATCTTTTTAGTATTTTTTTTCCTCTCTGTCTGACCTGCCACGTTCACGGCAAAGTGTACTAGGCATCTCTCGATGATGGAGGAGTCGGGACGGACAGTGGTAGGTGTACTGGTTTGGTTGTGTAGAATGAACAATCAATGTGGATACACTTCTTGAGTTTGCAGTTCCGTTATGGAGACACACTACCTAGAATGTGACTAATTTTTCTCCAAAACAGGACTGCGATCCTAAAAGGCTGAAATCTCATGCGGCACCTTGTCAAATCGCAAACACACGCGTACATAAAACAGAGCGAAAGACAACTGCTGTGCTTGCCCCCAGATAATGGATCTTTCCAAGGTAGGCTATTTATGCACTCTGATCGGCTAAGGGGGGGTTTGTGAGCGGCCCAACTAACATTGAGTTTTTCTAAGCCACATCATCCCGAGCCGGAAACATCAGCCTATTAGTAGAGCCTTTTCAAGCCCAACATCCAAGACGGCTGAACAAACTTACATATCTCCAAGGCCGCAGAATCGAAGCACTGGTCACCTCATACCATTTTGGTCAGGATTACGTTTGGGTTCGGGCCAGGTGGTCGACTGGAGGCACCACGGCAAAAAAACTCGGGAATATTCACTCTTAGGGTGCATCCACGGCTCGCAAAAAAAACAGAGATCAACATCAACAACCGACCGTATAAAACACGATCAGTTATACGATTCATCATACGACGTAACTATGTGCGTCGGTATCCGCGTGGATAATAGCGCTGTTGAGTTCGTTGGAAGTTTGGTTGACAACGACTTTCAGTAGGGGTTGGGCTGCTCATTTGTTCTCCTTTCTCGGGCTCAGAAGCACTTCTGATGGCGGGACCGAGGCGCGCGGGGATAGACAAAACCCCTAATAATCCGGTCCCAGAATGGGCCGCAGATACGCGGCAGCATACCGCTTTTTTTTTCAAGTACTTTTTGACGACTCTCTTCGCGCAACACGATTCACGAACTGCGGGCCACGCTTCTCCTCTTGACACCAGAGCGAGTCATGTCTGCTTCAAATATGAACTCCGCCGCATTATGTCCGTGTTACACATGAGTTCCGACATAATCCTCGATCTCACAGCTGTTGCTTCTATTTTTTAAATATCACCTGGAATAAATCATCGCCAGATGTCGGGCATCTGTCAAATATATGACGAAATACATATTTGTAGGTACGGTACGTGCTTACGTTGTGTTATCTTTTTGGGGGAATTTTCAAAGTAATTGTTTGGTACGCTATTGGTCAAGATTCGGACATGTTAGTCACAACAACAGGCGTCACAAAACTCCCAAAACAACTCAATTTTTAGGATTTGGGATGTGACCTTACCTGTTTTGTGGACGAACAAGCGAGTGGAGGTACACTTTTGTTGTTGTTGTTTTTTTTAATCATCACTTTCACCTTCCAGCCTAGTTCGTAGGAGGTGTTACCATCGACGCCCTTCTGGACAAGTCGTGGTCAC
>JBBMHQ010091563.1:0-10665 GCA_037834295.1 Postelsia palmaeformis | reverse complement strand
CGTTCCTCCCTTTCACAGCCATGGTACGCACATTGTAGGTCGCTACCGTCACGAGTGCCGCCCTCTATCTCGCTCGAGCCTCGCTTACTCCAAACTTTGCTAGCCGACGCGTGGTCCGACCCCTCCGTCTTATTTGTCTTTTTCTCCATGTTTTTCCTTGTATAAAACGATGCAGGCTCTCTGTTTTCTAGCCCGGTGCGTGCCTTCGTTTCCAAGGGCTGGGTTCAGCCGTCCCAGCCCATCCCACCCCCGACACTCTCGTCCTCGCTGTCGGTGTGATTGCTTACCTGCGCAATGTCCAGCCTCTCCTCTCCCCATGTTGTACCCAATACGCTCTCCGCTGTGGGTGATGCTCCTCTTCTGCTGTTGGAACGGGCTCCTCTTGGCAATGGGTGCAGTTACCCGCGGAGTTTGATGTCTTATCTTGATAATTCCCACGTCCCTGAACCTCAGGGGCTTCTGAGCTTGTTGTATGCATTATTTTTTTGACGTTTTTCATCAGAAACACGCCTCCTTGACGATAGAGGGGAAACCGGGATACCATGAAACCATGATGACAATTATCACACGTATGTACGGTATCCAACACGAGACACACGCGGCGCACAGCAGTGAGAGTTTATACTACTGTTGTATGTAGCAGGTTTGATAAAACGGCGAGCCGACATGTCGGGTTTACAATCTTCCTCGTTTTTCGTTTGATGTCTTGATCTTTCAGATATAAAAAACTAGATATTTTAACGGTCGGTTGTTCACTGTTGATTCGCTGTATCTTACCACTCTGGCCTGGAAAATGATCACCGCTTATTATGTGAAAACCAAGAGGGTTTTGGTTTCCCGGTCAGGGTGTGAGTGTGGTATATGATACCCGAAGTATGCGTTTTCCGTCCGTGAATCTCTTGTTTTGGGATCTTTGTTTCCTGAATGTTGACGGGATCTTTCCTTTGTCACTTTTAGGGTGCTGCATAACGGTTGTATGTAGTGCTTCCTTGCCTTCGAACTAACTTGGGATCCAGGGATGGGTGCACGGGTGCCAGCTTCTTATCCATCCTCCGCCATTGATGAATCTACCGTTGGACCAGCTGCTGGCTGTCTTCTGCCCTGACGACGAAATTTCTATGCTGCTCGGGTGATTTGGCTTTAAAAGTTTCATAATCGCAGCGCATGGATCGACTGCTGTTATTCCTTTCCTCTACCAGGTATGATCCACCTCTTCCGGCAGTCGTTTTTTGTTGTGCTGTACGAGGGTATGACGGCTCATACTGCTGGCTGTACGTACGAGTGACCGAGTGTGCCTGTAACAGTCTGCCCATGGCAACGATGCTTGAAGTCACACTGACGCCTGGCTGATACTGTCCGCTTGCCTCGCCCGTAGGTATACAATATGATGCAATTATCTACCTCGTGCAATATTTGGATAATACAGCAGTGTCACCAGGCACTGCGTTAGTGTAGATCCCTACATGTGACAAAATGATACACAGCATTACACACAGTATCATGCAGAGAACCGTTTTTGCGAAGCTAAGTTCATTTTCACTTCAGATATTCCCCCCCCCGCCCCGAAATGGCGGGTGCAGCTCAAATACGGTTGAGTTCCATATACTTCGCCGAGGTGTGTTTTTATCCGGGATAGTATGTACCGATAGCACTTTTTGGCCAAGACGTTTCTAGCCCATGCGGCTTCTCGACTGCGGATTTATCGTTGTCATCGGGTACGACACAGTACAATAGAGCAATTTTTTATCAGCACTTTAGGACGGCCGGAGCTCCTCAAGTAAGTGAAGAAGTACTACTACTGCTGTCCCTACCCGGTATCCCAGCAGTGGTTGTGTCGCACAATATTGTTCGCTCGAGCACCTGCCGTAGATAGGCCATGGAATTGTTCATCGGCCTTAAACCCTCTCAGGACCGCAGTCCCGTTTTAGGAACAAGCTGCTCAAGTTCTATTAATAAGTAGTTTACCCCCGAAACGGGGCTGTAGTGCTCAAAGTAAAGGGATCGAGTGGTTTTGTCCCCACGAAGAGACTGCGGTACAGGATGGGTTAAGGCCACGTGTATACGTACCAGGTAGTTTATCAGAAGTCGGTTTTGGTCAAGGTGCCGAGCTCTTCGTGTGAGGTGGCTCATAAATAATACCTGGCTACTACTTGTACCTCGACCGTGCAGCCCTGGTGCGTACCACGTACCGAGCTGGACGCAAACATAAGGAACGTTTGAAGTTCATGTTGATGAATAAACGCTCATCTAATTTACGTCGAGGGTGAGATATAATAGCACGCAGTGTATATATATATATCATATATATATATACCTGGTATAGCGATTATGGACCTAGGGACCGATTACTGCTGTATTGCAGGTTTGTTTGCTGGCGACACTGTACCTGACTGAAATCACACTCGCAACCGCTATTTTAACTCTCGCTTGGCACGTTCTGCTGTACCTTGACCAAGGAGTGGCGACATCCGATGGTGTTCTTTTTTTCGAGGGAATGTTTAGTTCGAAGGTGATCGCGGTTGAAGCTCATGCTGTGCATCGCTGGATGGCAAATGCAACAACTATACCGAAAGGTCTTCTTTTAGAGGATCCAAAACGGGATTCCCGAACATGCAACGGTACCGGGTATTACGGTGCTAACACTCTGCTCATAAATACAGTACTTACTGTAGTATCCATTTTGAGTCTGATGTGAAACCTAAACGGACATTGTATTCCTGGCTACAGCAGTGACAGTAGCCAGTCCTTCAGGCCCACCCTTTGGCTAGAGTGCACACGGAGTGCTGACATATTGCCTTTCTTACCACACAGCACTATAGACCCACCAATAAGATGTCACTCAATAGGAGAATAGAGCTCACCTGTTCGGGGGGCAATGAGAGGACATGATTAATAAATCGGAATCGTGCTCATTGGCGAGGAGCGCTGCACTAATCCTATAAAATAGCCCCAGGCTCACGGTTGTTCATGTATGGTGCCAGAGTAAGGTTCTACGGCTTGCCCAGGTTAGGTGTTTTCTTGTTGGCGGCCCATACTGTAGTCAAGTAATATACCGTCACGGACCTGCACCGCTCACTCCCACTCATGACTTGCGCGTAACATGCACCCTCCCTCGATCTAGCCTGAATTCGGCAATTACTTTTAAGCGATAGTGTTGACATTTATTTCGTATTCCGCACCATACAGGCTTGTAGAACCTGCGTCGCCCCCCCCCGTACAGTGCTCCAAAGACTGCTCTTGGGATACACTTATAGCAAAAGTGATAGGAAAGGGTAAATCACACATAGGGAAGATGGATGCGATTCTAACAGTCTCGTACCTTGACACCAGGATTAAAATATGTATCCTGATGAATGTGATAGTATCAAAGCTAGATCATTAAGGGGAAATATGGGAAGGGAACGCGAAACTCGTATAACAGTTGGAAACAGACAGTACAGATGACAGCAGCTGAAAAAACCCTATTAATAAGATGCTCACGTACGACTACAGTAGTAGTACAGTATTAAACCAGAACTGGGAATGTATCCACTCAAGACAAACAGAGACATGAGAAAGTTGAAACGGCAATATAAAGCAAGGAACATGACAGAACAGATGTTGCCAGCCATAGTTGATACGAAGTAGAGCTGTATGGGAGAAAGTAACGAAAGGGCGAGCTGGAATGGGGTGGGATAGCGTGGTTGAGTTGAGTAAGTATGGAAGGATATAGAACGAAACCTAGAAGAGGTGATGTCCGCCGGGAAGTTTGGGAAGTACAAGGCAGAAATAGAAGAAATGATAGAAAGAAGGGAAAGGCTAGCGCTACGAAACAAGGTGGAATCGGAAAAACACCTGGAGATATACGGGGGACTGAGGTAAGGAATAGGAACGAAAACGTATCTGCACGGCCCAATGGACTTCGCGAACACGCTGAAACTGCGCTTTCGTGTAAGTGACCTGGACCTGCCAGAACGAAGAAAGAGGTATGTCAATAGCCGGGAGGAGAAGGAAATAGATGCACAGATGTGCCCGTATGGCACAGCAATAGAGAGTAGAACTCACTTAGTAGGAGAAAGTGAAATATACAAGGAGGAACGGGATGTCGTAGAAAAGGAGATGAGGGAAATAGACGAATGTGACATGGAGGAGTTTGGTACACTAGATAGCAGCGAGAAAACGTTCGCTCTCCTAGGAGATAAATGGTGGCCACAGGTGGCCAAACAGGAACGGGATAAGGTTAGCGAAACGTTTCTATGTAATATATGGAAACAACCTAATAAACACCCAATTGTTGGAGGTGTCTCTATCAGGAGTAGGAACGGTGCTCCATCTCGAAAAGGATGCGTGGTCAATGGTCTAATGTCTAAGGCAAGCAACTAATAAGTACGCCCCCCTACACTACTCGCGCGCTATGCCCCCCCTCACTCCGGCTTCCACCAGGCAATAGCCTTACCATACAAAGTCACATCGGCATGGACTCATATCGTCCAATCCTATCCATACGTTTTGATCGCTGTGATTCCCCCTCTCTCGCTCCAGCCTACTGCCTTCGGCAATAAAGGTAGTCAAGACCTGTCGGAATTCCTGGCCCAGCGAGCGCTCGCAGAGTCTGGGTCGCCCGCTGTGCTTCCTTGGCTTGACGGGCAAGGCGGTGAGACGTCCTCAACCCCCTGCATCCCGGACGAAGATCTGAAGCTGGAGTGGATTCACGGCTACTCCGCGCAGGTGCTGGGGAGGGGAGAAGGGGGCACCCGGCCGTATGATGGATGTATCTGGTACAGTACCACGGGGGGGCTAATGTTGCAAGCAGAACCCGCTATGGGGCCAAACAGAATGCATCCGCGCATGTATACACACCTTATGTGGTTCTGATGATTAGCCCCCCCCCTCATAAAGACGCGTGCTACTGTACGCGTACATAGTACCTACCCTCCTAATTTGTATGATCTGTATGAGGCTCCTCGCTTGAGGAGCTTTATACGCCACGCAACAACCGTTTTTTTTTACTTCAAGCTCGTACGTATAATGCGTCCGATACACAATCAAAACCTCACGGGCCACGAGGTGTATCGCCTAGAGTAACGAAACATCACGGGCTGCTTTGTGTGGCCGACCCTGTAATATATCAAAGTTAAGCATGTCCGACATGGATTCATAACGGTTAATTCCTTCTTTAAGATATGACCTGTGGCCGTCAGGGGACACCCGAGGTGCGTTCCCGGGTTTCGTAGTTGGATATGGATGTTGAGGCGGTGTATGAATAGGATACTGTTGTTTGTATATGCTCACAGAAAAAATAGCACGGGAGAAAACGTGGCCTTGATTTCGTCCACTTCCGCCCCCCTCGCGCTCTGGTCGCGTTAAACCTACGCACACGTCGGACCGATGCCCACTTAACGGTCTAGATATTTCAGGGCAGGCACCGTAGATTAATTATATGTACGATATACAGTAGGTCATGATGCCGGGCGGAATAAGCCGTACAGTCTGCATGATCCACTGCATCATATACATGTTTACTGGGCTGGATAGATACTGTGTAACTCTTACTAACCATAGGAGACATGAATGACAAGCTGACCCACTCCGATTCCTGTTGGCTTTGAGTATACTAACAATGGTGTCGCGACGTGAATGCCAAACTGGCCCACCCCGCCTCCTGTTGACTTCGTGCGAATCTATACCACCAATAACCCACGAAGTCGGTAGGCTAACATCTACGTAGTATTCAGCTATTAGGCCGTGCTCTGTCCGATACGTGAAACATTTTCTTCCTTTAACCGGGGGCTGTTCGCGGCAGGGCTCGAGGCAAAATCTGGTGTACAACCGTGACGGGGACATCGTCTACCCTGCCGCATGCGCCGGAGTGGTGCTGACCAAATGTACCTTGCCGCAGAAGCACAGGCAAAGGTACAACCTCGACCACACACAGGTATGATGATGACTTCGGTGGTGATTCTGATGACAATGGTGATGGTTACAATGGTGGTGGTGATGGTGAGGATGAGGATGATGGTGATGATAATGACGTTGATGATGATGATGATGATGATACCCAACATGGTGATGATGGTGATGATGACAACATGGTGATGATGGTGATGATGAGGTATGATGATGACTTCGGTGGTGATTCTGATGACAATGGTGATGGTTACAATGGTGGTGGTGATGGTGAGGATGAGGATGATGGTGATGATAATGACGTTGATGATGATGATGATGATACCCAACATGGTGATGATGGTGATGATGGTGATGCTGAAGGCGATAATGATGATCATGGTGACGATGATGATGTTCTCACACTGGCACATTTCTCTATAGTTCACCAGGAAACACGGTTGTCATTCCACTGCTCTTGGTCTGTGATCGCACGACTGAGCATAGGCTTCCCAGGAGTGAAAACATCCAGACCCCACTATGGGCTTGCCTTCTTTATCACACAAGAATTCCCGGGTCGTCGCCGCACCTCCTCCGCAAACAAAGACGAGAAACAAGCAACGGTCACAAGCGTACGGCCGACGTGATACACACATAAAACCTAGGAGTAGTTCCCTGCTTTGGCAGGCATTGGGGTTGCACTTTTGAGCCCCAACATTTCTCACCGGCGGAGATCCCCAAAGCCCAAACTGCCTAATACCACTGGATCCGAAGTGCATGTATATCATCTTGCTCGTTTGGTGCTCAACTTTTAGGACAGCTGTTTAACGGGCTTGGCTTACACTTTTTTGTAGAATAAAAGCGGGTATTGAAACTCCGGAACCTTTCGAACTGTATTCCCGTTTTGGAGATAAACTACTTATAATTAGAGTGGTTCGTCCCCGAAACGGCACTGCACCTCGAACACAATTAAGGGAGGAGCCTTTGAAATTGTAGGTGGGTCAGTGTGGTTAGAGCAGGCGTCCATCACGGCCATTGTTCCGAAAATAGCCGTCCGTTTTACCCCTGAAACTCCATTTTTTTTGCGTCCGTAGACATCTTCAGACATCAATATGGATGACAAATTCGTTACACTAGAGACTAGAAGGGGCCTCTCCGCCTCAATGGCGAATCGGCTATAGTATGGACATAGAAATTCGTCCGAACACACTACGAAACGTATATTACGACAAACATACATGTATACGAAGCGTCAACACTATATCGTAGGTACAACCCATGAAAGAATCGGCCGACATCCTAGATAAAATAGACTATAATAATTCTCGGGGAGCTCGTATGGAGGAGAATACACCTCTCGTACATCACCACACCCTGGACAATATATATATGTGTATGAATTGAGTCGAGTTAGTGTGAGAATGTTGAATTCAAACACATTCGAGACATCAAACAGTCGGCGAGTACAGTAGTTGATAATTGGCTATTCAATGTTTGCTGAGTTCTGGCACCTTTGCCTCTGACTGGCGCGTTTTTTGGCTCGATTTGTTTCTTTGTATCATGTATAGGTAGTAAAGATTAAAGCCAGGCCGTTGGATTGCTCCGTCACCCAACTTGTAAGTAGCCGTCAAGTCCGGCCAACTCAAAACCCTACCCGCAGATATTTTTATCTTAGCTATGGACTCCCACAGATTAAACCCGAAGCGTCGTCCGTTAGCGCAAGCGACAGCAAACCAGTGTGGTCAATGTAATAGGATCCGACTACAACAGTTGAAAACGGTGGGTACAGGCAGTTTTGTCCGTGCGCTCACATTTGGTTTCGGTTCTCCCTCAGCCTCCATTCTTGTGCCATCACGTGGCCCCTTTATGGTGCCGGCTGAGTGGTGCTTGCTGCCCATACTAGCGCCTGTAAAACCACGTGCCACAGATGGAATACCCAGTGCAGCAGTGCGCGGAGTAGTATTGTTGGCTGGCGCACTGTATTGTTGGCTGGCGCACACCGGCACCGAAGAGTAACCACTACTGTACCGTCACGTGGTTGCGATGTAAATGCAACAGCCGCCCTTGCGGTAAACAAGGGTGTGCTGACGGCGGGAGGTGCAAGAAGGAGCCTTCAAGAGGGGAAAGTGGGATATCTGTGGAAAGTGGGATATCTGTTGGGATAGAGTGATTAAAAATAAAGTGACTACGGTACAGGACACCTAATCAGAAACAGGGAAATATGTCCAGGCTTGGCTTCTTCTTCGAGAACGGGTGCCTTCTACACTAACTCTCAGACCTACGATAGAGGTAACACTTACCAGGCGGAAAGAAAGTCTGACTGGCGGGACTCCTTGACCGAGCAGATCATCACTTTCAATCGAATGCCATTCATGTCTTCCGCTATATTTCGTTGTATTCCTAGGCCATAGAGTGGTTGAATCTTGACTTGGGTTTCAAATGTTTGGGTGCAACATTGCGGTGCCTCAGAAACGTTTGAAGCTCGTGCATCTATCGTGTTAATAGCACGCGTCGTCAGTGGAACGTGTCGCCAATTTACTTTTTCCCCTGTTGACCTCATCCTGGATTTCTTGCTGCTCGTTCTCTTAGGTACCCTGTCCTACTCTGTTGATGCTGCCGGGGTAAAATGGGAAGTCCGATTCGAGTTGGACTTATGCACGCGTAATAAGTACGACACATTGTAGGAAGGCGAACTTAATCATGCTAGTGTTCTATCGGTATACACGACTTTTCAAAGGGCTGCAGCAGGGATATACGTACACGATTCGCATCCTACATCGCATTTTCGCTCCGCCACTCCTTTGCTGTACTCCCCCCTGCCGCCCGTACCTACGCCCCCACGGTATTTCTCTCTTTGCAACTCTTCGAATATATAAGGCTATAACCTGCTTGGCGATGCACCCCGACAAAGCGCACGTCGCCACGGGACAGGGGGGGCCTTCCCCGTCCGTCATCGTCTGGAACTCGGCGTGCGAGTCTACCAAGACAAAAGCGCGGCTGCAGCTGGGAGAAGACAAGAAGGGTGTCTCGCAGGCGAGTTTGTCCAGGGCGGAGTAATACTACAGTGTTGTATCTATCCCCTGACAAGGAACCGGGATACTGGGTCAGGCCAGATTTTATTTACATGTAACGGTGTGCTCCATAAAAAATTCAGCGTTCCAACTCGCGTTCTTATGATTTGCTTGAAAAATTCAGGCTGGGATTCTCGTGGGGCTCGTTCGAAAGGGGCGGTACGTGCAAAGGAGGTGATTTTCCACGACAAAAACGTTTGATAGTGACTCGTGGTACGATTATAGGGTTTGCAATTAGGGGTACGACGCTTTTTGGCAAAATAGTTTTGTCTCACGGAGGTCCTTAACTGAGGGATTAGTACCCAACATCGTAGGGAGATAATTTTGTTAATTGCACCTTTCGATAGATACCTAGGGTATGACGCTATTCACCGATTTACACATTAATAAACTTCATGTGCCATCTGACAATATGTAGCGTTTGTTTCATTTTTCTAGGTGTTATGTGAGTATAGAGCTCCTCAGCCATGTTAGAACCGCAGTCTCGTTTTCGGGACAAACCTCTCTAGTATCAAGTAATTTATCTCGAAAACGGGACTGTAGTCCTGAAAGGGTCAAGTAAGGAGGAGCCTCAGAAAACAGTAGCAGCAGTACCCTTATCGTAGAATGCCTTTCGTGACAGGCAAAGACGAGGCAAAGGCGGAACACTGGAAGACAGACAGGTAATCGGATGGTTGTAGTTTCCAGGACACGTGAGTTCGACCGCTTGGAGCCGACACGGCTCTTCTCTCCACAGTCAAGAAGCCGATGCACCCAGGCGTTGTTGGTGCTGAGTCTGGACACGAGGAAAACGCAGTTTAGGGGATGCGATGCAGGTGCATTTGAATTTACGTATGATGGAAGGCTTGTTACGCGTCGAATCAGTTTGAGATCTCGTGCTTTTACGCTCTTGAAGTTGATCTTCGTCTGAGGTTTGTTCATATTTTTTTGCGATTGACACTGACACACGCTGCACATTGTCGGACGGCAAACATAAAATAAAGTAATGCCGTAAAGCGCCTTGAGTTCGCACAGGGGTATAATCCTTTTTCAGCGCTCAACTTTTCCAGAGCAGGATGGTTTTCCAGTGCCGAAGAAAGGAGGCGTTTCCGAAAAGATATGGTCGAGAACTTCAGAAAAATGTATTGTTCGACTTTGTTTAGCACCCTGTGCGGCCTCAACGCCCTCTTTGCGGTAGTTTTTTGTTTTATTTCCTCGTTATTGGAATTGTGATGTTTCGGGGTGGTCGACGATGTAAGGTCATCAGAATGTGTACTTGAGTTGTACTTTCGGCAGGATATCTGTGACTGTCGTCAGCATGTATGTGTGTGTTGATGGATCCCGGCCGATCGGTCCGTAAACCGTCGCCACAAAAGTCGCTAGTTTTTGGCGCCGCGAATTTGAAGCAATTCAGGCGGAAGTAGAATCCCCTTTTGTACTCTGATGTTATCGTCAAACAAGTATAACATTCCCGGCAGGAATGTTAAAAATCGTTTCGCTTTTTTGTTTCCATCTCCTTTACTATTTACTCCCTCTTATTATTAGTCGTAAACCCAGATCCGGAGTCACAAATCTTGTTTTTCCTTCCCCCTCTCCAGTTGTTGGGTTGGCGTCGTTTGGCAACGACACTGGAAAACATGCCGTTCACTACGTGAGCTAGACAACCAGGGTCCCGTTTTTTGTTTTTTTTTAGTGGTCACCGACAGCTGGTTGTCTAGTTAGATCATTTGTGCGAGGTAAAGAAATTTTA
>JBBMHQ010091552.1:0-10665 GCA_037834295.1 Postelsia palmaeformis | reverse complement strand
TTGGTCGCGAGAGGGGCGGGCGGCGTACGAGGCTGAGAGAGAAGCTCTGCCGTAAGTTTTTTTTCATTTTCCGCCTCCCTTCACTACTTGCCGAACCTTTCCAGCGGTTCTTTGTTTTCTCCATTTGTCTTGGCAAGCTCGGTCCTTTCTTCCTTTTTTCTTCTTTCGTTTCGTGTGCGTGCGTCTACTCCGAGTACGGCGCAACGGGCGAGCCCGGCGCCGTCGCGGGTGTCAGCGGGTGCTGGTGGGTAGAGGGGGGGTTGCAAGGAGCGCAGTCGCCGTTTCCGTGCCTAGGTATCGCGTGTGCCGCGCGACCCGAGGGATGCACGAATGGGCTCTGTCTGGCCTCCATTTGAGATTTTTGATGGAGTATGTACGAGTATTTAAGGGTCGTCCGGAATTGCAAGATACTGGTAATATTCTTCAAGCGGTGCTTATTTTCGCAGCCGGGCTGAAAATCAAAGACGGAGGTACCCAGTCTGACTAACAACATTGCCGAGCTGGCGAACGACATCCACGGTGAGCACCGGGCTCAACGCGAGGCGGTCGACGGGGCTCACTGTGGCAGAGAGTAAGGAAAGCTTGACCCGGACCGAATCGGTGGCGAGGTGGTCGCGAGAGGGACGGGCGGCGTACGAGGCTGAGAGAGAAGCTCTGCTGTAAGTTTTTTTTTCATTTTTTGACAGGTGCAAGGTGCTCCAATCAGGCAGAAAATTATTACTTGAGGCCGGATCTTATGCAGTATTATATTTTGGTTGAAAAAAGCATAGAGTCGGATTTTCCGGCTGCAAACAAAGCCACGATATCGCTCGACCGATGTGCCATCTTATCGTGATGTTGGTTTTATATTTTTTCTGTGAGGATTTCTACACTTTACAGGAGGCGTTATTTGACCAGGGCTTAATTTTTTTTGAGTTATATCGGGAAAGCCGAGAGACAGCACGAGGTCGCTGTTTGGGTTGAGCGGCCTACCGCAGCAGGAGTCATACAGACACGTCAATATGCACGACATTCCAGCACTCAGCCTGGACGATTCGCCGCCGCTACGGTGGGCCTTGGACGAGATATGGAAGACCATGGACCCCACGAAGATCGACAAGAAGCAGCTCGTACTGCTGCAGTCTCCAGCAACGTACTATGCTGGTATGGCCGTCCGGCAGAAGGGGAACACGAAGCGGGCGGAGGTTATCAGGCTGGCTGCTGACATCATGAAGGACAACGCAGCTCCTGGTCCTCTGCGCAGCTGCTGCCATTATTGAATCGCGGCCAACACCGTACGGAGTCTGTTCCTGTCCATGTCGGCCAGCGTACGGGCGGTGTGTCCCGGCTACAGCAGTAGCTAAGGGTTGGATATCCGTAGCTGGTTGCTCGCGTTTGTGTTTGAATTCACCTATAATGCCTCGGAGGTCTCGTGCAGAAGCGTTTTCAATCACTTTCTCAAATACAACCAAGTGGTTGAAAAAGGAGGCCAAATAAAACCATTTGATCAAATTTCATCATCGATAAAATCAAGGAGGAACATTTTTTCAACCAAACAGGCCGCACAAGATGCGGTTCTGATCAATTATGATAATATTCGTGACCAGATACCCCGAAACCTCCGTAAAGAGCAATATAATCACCCTCAATAATACTGCATAAGATCCGGCCTCAATGCTGTAGGCGCATTTTTTTGTGATTTTCATGGCACAACACCGCTGGTGGCGCGCGATTTTCACTTGGTTTTAGTATTAATACCAGGGTGTGTAACTGATTGGAGCTTAAACGGATCAGGCATACCTGATTTTGGCATTTGCCCAAAACAAAACGTACCGAACCATCTGTGACTGGTGTATACTGCTGTTGAAAATGTGAGGTAAAAACATTTATTTTGCTTTTTTCGTTTGTCTTGCGGTACGGAGAAAAGACCATTTACGCACTCGTACTCGTACAACTGTGGTACAGAGTAGTGTTAATGCTGTCGTGCTGTGGCAATGTGAGTGCATTGTATCGTACATGAGTAAGGCGTGGGCGTCAGCAGGGCGAAGCCTGGTCTTGTGCTTGGTAGCAGCATGGATGGTACAAAAATCGAGGTGAAGCAAGCAAGATCAGCCTGTAAGGGTGGTCCAGCTATAGCCACCCAACAAAGAACCACTCACCTCTTCTGTGGCCATCAGCACTCTCCCATTCCTGTTTTTGGCTCGCCTCCCTGGGCCATGTGCGTTTGAACTACCAGTACTCGTTGTCAGTTCAAATATGTGGTCTCGAGGAACACCATCAGCAAGTGAAGGCGAAAGAGGCCGAACCTGGCGGGAAACACCCACGAAAGTATGCGCACATGGAAGCAAGACTCCCAGCAGGACCAGGAACAACAAGATAGCCCCCATGAGGCAACAGAGGAAGACTGCTTCCTCTCTACACACAGCGTGCTGTAAGCTGAAAACAACTTTCAGAGGGGTTTCGAAGTTGATATTTAGCTGTTATGAAGGGGGGACACGGCTCCTGTAAATTTGGAAAAATATGTTTTTCATTCTTCTCAAAAAGTCAGCGAAAAGTTCAAGTTTTCTCCCATCGAGATGCATTTTAGTTTCAGCCTGTTTTGTGTGACCACGGGCTAGGTTTCAGGGAATGAGCTAATGTGAGAACATAATCACCACCATCATCATATGCTCGGCCCCATTGATTTGTATGCTTCTATTAAATAAAGTGAAAGAAGCAGAACAAAAAGAGAGGACAGAACAAATATACTGGTCACTATTTACTTGTACTACCCACAGATAGTACGTACGTGCCACGGGGATTAGAGACGCTCTTCATTTGTTTTCGAGGCTCACCACTGCTGCTGCTGCTATAAAAGTATGACCCAGAAGTATAACGACAGCCGCATCGCAGAGCTCCACAACATGCCCCACGATTGAAGCGGCCCCAGACCCTCAAGCTAGCTGAGACTAAAGCATCAATAAGCGAAAAATGTAAAAGGCACGTACGGTAAAAAGTGTTCGCTGCAAGGTTTTCAACTCTGACGTTCTGGCAGTCTGTGACTTTCATCGCAAGACTTTCTTTGTGGCGAGAAGGGAAGGCATCGCGCGAGACAGCCCCTGAGGAATAGTAGCGCAGTAGTGGTATCAGGTAGTAAGCAGTAGTAGGGAAAACGAAGGCAACATGTTGTCCCATACTCCTGGGCGACGGCAGTTGCCGCGTGGACCAGAAGAGCGTGAAAAAAAATAACTCGGCTTCAAAAGTATTGTTTTAGCAAAGGGTCCACCTCCTGAGCTGCCAGGGCTGCTGGAATCAAACGCAGCTCTTCAGGAGCGATAGCTCTCACACGCGCATGCACAAAGGCAACCACCTCAGCCCAGTCGCGCCCGCTTGGAAGCGTTCGCACATCACACCTCTCATTCGCCTCCTTGTGCAAACTAGACATGCTATGAAGCGCCGAAGCGTAATTGACAAGGACCGCACCGAGCCGAGCTTCTCGCTCGTTCGTTTGTTGTGGGGGCACGTCTTCCAAAAGTAATCTCAGGCTATCTAGCAAAGCCAACGACCGCCCTAGCCTGTCCCTCGGAGCCATCGGCGTGGCAGAAGATGCAGCGCAGGTTGGCCCCGTCATGTGGGCAACGAGTGGCGGGGCGTGTTCAAGAATGGCTACAACTAGAGAAGCCGCAATTTCCTGGGATATGCCACCGCCAGCTATCGATCCCGCGCGCCCCTTGCGCATGGCACAAACGCGGTGGTATGTCAGTTTGTTCACCAACGCTTCGAGCAGCACCTGAAGGGATGAAACGACACGTTTACCCGCGCTGAACCCATAAAGCGGCTTTAGAACGCGTGCCACCCACGTAGAGGATGGTGGTGGCCGGAACGCAGTTCCACGAGACTTCTTCACTCCACTTCCTGTGTTGCGAACATGTACTTCTCCGAAAAGCGTGCTCTCGCCACACCCGTCCACGTCGAGGCCCGCCGATACACCCGCCGCTGTCGAAACCATATTTACCCGCTTTGGGTTTCCGAACAAAGTCGTCACTTCGCTGGAACGCTTCGTGGATACCTCAACCAAAGCAGCAGCCGCGGCATCAACAACGCTGACGATGAGCTCCGCACATGTGCGGGGCAAGGCTGAAGCCTCGCGTAAGCCATCCTGGCAGCGACCCTCCAACACTGAAACCGCCGGCGGTCTCTTCTTGGAGAATGAGGGAGCGTCCGAGCCAAATATGGCTTGAGTACATGCCCCATACGCCTCCTTCAGAGCTCCCCGGCCTCCTTGATGATCCTTCGGCGGCCACTCCTTATCCCCGCCCTTCGCACGTGAATCTATATCTTCTCTGTGGCCGGGCGTTCGATTGTTCACAGGCCCAAGGGGAACCCGTGCGCTCTTCCTGGAACTTGCACTTGCCTGGCATGAATTGTCAGATGGCGTTAGCTGTACGATCGAGGAAATGGCCCCGTTGCTCGTCTGCAATTCTCCACCAGGCTTTGACGACTCCAACCCACCGCCCGCCACATTGACAACGATCTCTCTTCCGACGTTGTGTAGATTGCTGAGGTGGGAAGCCCATCCACCAAGGGCGTAAGGGCCGGCAAGCGCAGAAGGAATGCCGATCATTGGCTTCAGAGTGAGGGCCAATCGAGGCCAGACCCTTACCATCTCGGCGGACAGTTGGGGGAGGTCCTATAGCATCTGGACCACTGGACAGCCCTCGTTGTTGCCGCCAGATTGCCTCGTGTCGCTCTGGCCCCCACACCACGTGAACGCCATCCACGTCAAGCTGGAGATTGCGCCAAACTTCAAGGGGCGCACCTTGCAGAAGCATTCTTCCCATAGTACACGAAGTGAGTCGATCGCTTTGGACCGCCCTTCCGAGGCGCCGATCGCCGGTATCGCTATCTCAGCGATCAGGACCAGTACCGAGTACACCGCGCCCCCGATAGTTTCTCCCCGCCGTTGAAGCAGGCCCATAGATTCCGCAAGCAAGACGGGCGCCCCGCGTTCGCTACTCGCACCGCGTATTCGCGCGTCGTGAGCGTCGCCCGTCTGGTCTAGGTTTGCGATAAGTCTTCCTCCCTTGCTGCACACTGATTTAGCTGTTGCCTCCAAGTTACACAGCTTCTTCATGACCTGCAACATAGAGTCCAGGAGTGTCTGAACCCCCTCTGCATCTACCAGATCGCCCTTGACCGTGCCGCATGCATCCCAATCACTCCAAGAAGGATGGGTGCTGGATTCCCAGCTGAGCACATCGCTTGGCTCGCCTAACATTGTGTCTCGACATACCCTCCTGTGGACAGCCTGACGTAGACTCGAGTTTCCGAACAAGCAGTCGGCGCATTCCTTCCAAACGCATTTGACCTCCGTGGTAGCGTTGCTCGTCCCAGCCCTGCCTTGTTCCCGTCGCGCAAACATCACCCCTTCTTTCTCGTTCATACCAATGCTGCTGGATTTTGAGCCTTCAGCACCGACCACCAGCCGGCCCAGAGTCACGTGTTCTAGAAACGCACGCTTGGTAGACGGTCCGCAGAAATCTATGTTTCTCGAGACCGCCACCTCGAAAGCGACCAAGCGTTCCAACGTAGGCATGACAGCACCCCGCGGGCCAAACCTTCGTTTCAACTCGTGCTCGATCAACGGATGCCTCATGACGCTCTGAAGCAGCTGCAAAAGCCCGGAAAGCTCCTCTGCGGTATGTGGCCCGTCCCACGGCTCCGACGCCGTTGTCTGCGCGATGGAAAGACGCCGTTCCATCCACCACAAGAAGTCCAGCAGGATCACCGGACCAACTCCGACAGAAACCTTTCCGAACGAGCTTGACCTTTCGTCACAAGTGCCGGTGGCGCTAGGACGCACCAACGACTGCTTTTCGGAAGATGCCGGCATTTGGCTATTGTGGAGCTTATGACCTGCCGCACCCATTCTTGAGCCAGAAGGGCTCAAGCCGTTGAATTCCTCAGACGCACACTTCCAGGTTTCCTCGTGAAGCAGGAGCGTGGACTGGAGGTACAGCGCCCCAACCTGTGCCGTCGCCGCGAACCCGGCCTTCTCGTTGGCAGAAGGTCTCCTCCAACGAGTGGCGTCTGAACGGCTGTCAGAGTTTGCACACCCGCCTCCAGGCCTGGGGGATAGAGCCTTGGCAACAAGGTCTGCCAGTAGCTGCTCCGCCTTTGGATGAAAGGTGGGGGGCAGACTAGCCAGGACGTGGGCGAGCGTGAGGACCTGCTTCGGGTCTAGCCTGTTCCGCGAAAACGGTCGTACAAGGACACATCGAGAGCGGCGGTTTCGTCAGAATATACGTTTATAAAGGCTGGAGTAGTGGGCATGAAGCATGGTGGGTAGGTATAATGTAACGGGGGAAAACGTTGCACTTTTGTCGGGAAATGTTCGCATACCCAAACACCAGCAGCATTATTTGAACGTTTACAATAGCCTATCTCGCCTTACAGCAAGAAATCGACATGTAGCATTATAAAGCATGCGGTAAGTCAGCGCCAATTCCAGTTTCTCCATTATCTCACCTGCAGGGACCGGCCAACAGAGAAGAGCACCTCTGACAGAGAGCCTCGCCCAGCGCTTCCACTCTGGCCGCTATTGCAACCACCTCGCCGACACGCCGCAACGCTTTTACCGCCGGCAGATGGAGGGGTGCGGTCGCCTCATCCGCGCCCGTTCTCGACTTCGCACGCGGCCCTTGATTCTGCGCTACACAGCTCCCGCCTGGACTTCGGTTCAAAACGCCTGCATCGCCGCTGGAGGTGGACATCCAAGCGAACGGGGGGAACGACGTAGACAAGCCCAAGTCGTCAACCAGACTATCGCCAACGGCCGCAACACAGCAGTGAATACTGTCCAGCATTGCCTCAGCAACTTCATCTGGCGACGGGCCTCTTTGCGTGGTGGATTCGGGTACAGATACCTCTCCGGGAGCGTTGCCCGCGCACAACTGTTGGCGCCATTCCTCGAGTACGCCCGCAAGGATACGCCTCGCCCGCGCAAACCAATCGCGGCAAGGAGGTGAATTCAACGGTCGTTCCTGGCGGCTCGCTGGTTCAGCCGTTGCTGGCGGGGACGTTGGGCAGCAAGCTCCATCGCCTTTCTCCATACACAGCTCCACAACAAGAGCGCGCGGAAGGTACTCCTGCAGGAGTGCGAGCGCGAGGGTGGAGTGAGGGATGATTTTTGTCGATGGTCCTAGGTCGCAGTTCGGTAGCTATAAGACATTGGAATGATGTGCGAGTACTGCGAAGCGGAGACGGCCTGGCCATGGTACGTACGGGATCCGTATACGCCGTCAAGTACAGTACCTGCAGCAACAAGGCCAATCGTTCTCGGACAGCTGCGCCATCTCCTTTTGTCCCGTTGACACCTCCTGAGCCCTCGCGATCCTGACGATTTCCCGTGAGCTGCTGCTGATCCAGCTTGGATTCCAAACGCAAGAGCTGACGAGCGACAGCGGAGGTAGCCTCTGTAGTCTCATGAGTTCCGCTGGTGGAGAATTAGTACGTGATTGGGCAGCAAAGACGAACGGGCGCGGAACTATGGTCGGCAGGTCCGTGTCACTATCGGGACGCCTGTGGTAAACTTCAGGGGCACAGCCACTCGAAACACGCACACTGTGGGAGACAAAATGATGTACAGATCAAGGGCAGAACGCCGACGCGTGCAACACATGTCGGGCAGTGTGAAGACTCATTAATCGACTCACTTTTCATCGGGGTCCTTCTCGCGCTGACCTTGAAGGTACTCGATGAATGCGTTCCTGCTCAAGTAGCAAGAGGGATAATTAGGTGGCAATAAGGACAGCTTACCCTCGGAGCTGGATGTTCAACGACCAACTGCAGAAGCAATATCTTCAAAGGACCAAACATTGCCAAGAAGCCGTACAGGATTCTTGCGGCATATCCCTGGTGATGAGAAAGTGATTTCCGAGTCAAAGCGAGAACTTCGCCAATATACACTGACGAATAAACACGCATCTCTGGTGCAATCGCCTGCTGTGATCGCCATTGTGATCACCCCAATAAGTCGCGCATAGCTTATTCTACATGACCCGGTACCCCTTATTCCCGTACCCCATGATATGATTCACGATTAGTTGTATTGTATGTCTTGCTGGCTATATTATCGGTGAGATTGGAATAGTATACATACGTACACAACGCGTGTGCGATATCTTATTTCATGACACACAAGGTACATCAGTGCTCTCTTCTCATGATAGTACCACAGGTCCAGCGACTTACAGGGGATGAGGCGGTCTGATCCCGTTTCAGGTCCTTCCTTAGTACCCTATTGTGTTTTCAACATTCAATTTAGGCTTGCCTGAAGTTGTCGTGGTCTTTTGCTGACACCAGCGATTCCTTGGCCAGCTTCTGGACGAGCAGCCGCCGATACTTGAGCGAAACTTCCACCCGAAGGCCGTTTTCCCCACGCCCTATCGCCTCCTTCACCACGCCTTGGCTTTCGAGCACAGCGTTGCCGCTGTCGTCTTTGGACAAGAACACGAAAGAAAAGTGAACCAACTTATTGAGGGGAAACGTCTTGTGTTCTGGCGGCGAAGGATACCTAAACACGTTTTCGAAGAAGCACTCGCTCAAAAGTGATCAATCGAGTGCAGTACTTACCGGTCATGGCTATGCGCTCTCCCGGCGGGGCAAGCAAGACCTTGCGGATTCTCGCCCAGGACTTGGGCTGCCACAGAATAGCTGTCTTTAACGCCGGGGGCACGCCGCCAGTTCGCTTGAATTGCCGCAAGAAAAACCCGACCTGCGTCAAGAACGAACGCAGAGCAATGCCAGCAAAAAAACAGGTTTAGCGGGCCCCGATTGAAGTGCGATCTGAAAACTGGTGGCGAAGGAAGGACACAACCAGCAGGTGACTTATCTCACCTCTTTGGTTATTGGGTCACAGTAATCTCCACCCAGATGGCTCGACGCCCTATCCGCAGGAACTCCCATTCCTGAAGAGCGATCGTGGTCCGACCCAGTCCACTTGCGCCTCTTCACTGCGCTTTGGCCATTGAGGTCCGACAGGCGGGTGACGACAAGGTCAACCAGGTCTCTGATCTGGACGGAGAACTTAGCCCTGCGCAAGTGGGCAGGGGCAGGGGCAGGTAAGGTTGGTTTGGTCGAAGAGTTGTGGCGTCCGTGGCGTTGCCACAACAGCCAGAGGCGCATCGGAACGCATGCCGCGATTAGAATAGCGGAATAGTCAGACCATCAAGAGCCAGAGTGACAAGAATGATAAGCCATTGCGATACGAGGCAAACGATAAAAGTCCACCTCAGCATGGAGGAAAACGTCATACGCGGAAGACCCTACCGAAGTTGTACACTATGGTCCAGACCTTCCAAGCCGCTTCGGCCCCTGTATCGACAGCCGGGCGTGCGGGAATCTGCAAGTTAGCTAAAGCTACATCATGTGCCACTGACGAGTTGTACATAAGCATACCTCAGTCTCGTCTTGAGCACGTCCCTGTGAACCTCGAGTACACATGCTGGATCGCGAGGCACCGATAAGCACAGGGCTTCCATGAGAATCTCTGTTGCGCGCTGCTTCTCCATTGCGTCGCGCAAAACCTGATCAAACCAAGAGAAGGAGAACGTCAATATGCGTGTCAAAGGCAGCACCAAAAGACAAAAGTACAAAAAAAACTTCCCACAACGTCCGAGAAGTTCTACATCGCTCTCGAACGTGAACCACTACCCAGCTGTTCGACGACCAGATATGAACTGCCATCTCTTCGCGACCAAGTTGCGCTTCGCTCGTCTTGGGACAACAAGTTGAACAACTGGAGCAGCAGATTACCTCACAACGGCAGTACAGTCCACGCACCTCCGAACCGCGGAGACATGGCGTGTCCTGAACCACCTCTGATGTCCCTTGTTCCTGCCCGACGTGGAAAATTTCCACCTGCCCGGTCTCTAGCGCAACACTGTCGTCCGTGTTCGGCACGCCAGCCCCGAAGCAGCTCCGTACCCACCGAGCGTACAGTCCGCCCTCGCCGACCTTTTGCTGAGCGACTTGCATCCACATACCGGTATCGGCTTGAGCTACCAACCGGAGGGCCGCCGAGAGCACTTGCACCCCTTGCTTCTGGTTGCACCCGACCGTTCGGTTGGCGTAGCCGTCCTCCGAAGGCGCCAGGTTGACAGCTGCTGCTGCCAGCTCCGTTCCAATGACTACTACGGCGGGTGGGATTTTCTGCCCGTGGGCCATCGCTGCGGCACGTACGATCGGCCCCAGGGTCTCCCATTGCAGCAGAGGCTGTTCACCAAGCAGTGGGGAAGGAGGAAGCGAGCGCGAAGGGCGGCAAGAAGTCATACGGCAGCACCAAAACAATCGGAGGAAACACGGATGCTGCTCACGTTAGCAACGTATGACTACTGTTAGACCCTGGAATGCCTTTTTTTAGACGTAAAATTCGCCATTCTTTTGTCCGGGGATCTTTAAACTGTGAAAAAGAAAATTCCACGATCAGCCAATAAGCGATGGGGGGAAAACTCAAGTTTCACAATGAAAGTCTAATAATAATCAAATTTCGTGGATGAACTTCTTTTTTTCCCGGCGGCGAGACAGCCGGACCATGCTCGTTTACTCGTACGAGCAAAAACTGTTCTGAGCTGCTGCCTTATCTACATGGTATCGTCGAACTGGGTTGCTACACGTCACCGGGGGCAGAGCGCAGAGCTGCAACAA
>JBBMHQ010091541.1:0-10668 GCA_037834295.1 Postelsia palmaeformis | reverse complement strand
CATAGGGTTACACCTCCGACTTGCTTTGGACGCAACGGCAGCCCACCCCAACTCACATACATGGTCAATCCTGGGTTACAACCCCAATCACGAGAATAGGTTTAAATCCTCGGCACGTTCGAGCACAGGGTGACATTGCGGCCACCAGGAGCGAGCAGGATTTGTTTTTCGACCATGCAAGGCTATTACGTACAATACGGTCTCACGGTTCAACCACGGCTGACAACTACGACCGAGGCATAGACGAACGAACCGTGCTGACACGAACCGCCATTTCGTACGGGAGGCTACTCTTGAAAATAGAAACGGGTTCTAGCTTTTTTAGGTCGTACCTACTGAGTTTAGTCACGGCACAGCAGCATTACTACTTTTTTCGTACTACGTACTTTGTACTCTTCGCACTGCGTATTTCGTACCCGAACGCGGGGTAAAACATTCAGCGGTCATTGGCACCGTTGCACCGGAGTTTTTTGCGAAGAAAGAGCGCGAGCACCGCGAGGAACACTAGAACGGCACCATCGATGGAAGCCATGCCTGCCTGAAAACAACGGGGGATTCGTGTATCGTATGGCGGTTCAAGGGAGCGAGGACAGGGGGGCGTGTTTGTGGCCAGAATATCCACGATAGCGGTGGTGACGAGACGATGCTAAGGGATGGTGACCTGTCAAAGCACGAGAGGATAGAGTTTGATGACACCGGAGGGCGGTCATACATGAAGTAAAGGGAATAACACCACGGCTGACTCTCATTTGCACGACACGCACATGCAAGCGGGGCGTACTGTAGACGATATGGTCGCCGTGGCCGGCTGCTAGGAATAGGGACGGGGATGCAACACTTGGCGAACGGTAGCAAAGGAAGAACAGGGGGCTGGGCCATGCATAGCGACCTGTGCACGACAACACAGGCGAATCGAAGCCAGGAATGCGCCAGGGTTCGCGACACCACAAGCGACGGTATGGAACGGCGACAAGACAGCGGAGGCATTCATACAAGGGGGAAACGTGCTCGGGCCACGCACCTGGCGACTAATATGACGAGTCGAGTCGTAATCCCACTTTTTTACATACACTTAGAGTATAAATTCCACTATATAGTGGAAAAATAAGATTAAGAAAATATTCGTGTCGTATATATGCGAGATCTCGAGCGAATACGCGAGCACGTTAACACACGCGCAGAAAAACAGCGAGCGCACTTTGCGCCAACCCGAACCAGTACCTTTTGCATCCGTGACACTCATTTTGACCTATAAAGATTATACCACATACAATCGACAACTGTTTTACGTCTGTATCCACGTCGTAGAAACTGTACGGAAAATTAAGATTAGAGTTTATATCCATACTACTGATATTCATAGACCGTCAGCCCGAAGAGTCGCTGCAATGGATTGCCGTTATGTCCGTCTAGTCACAGTCGCATCGAAACTTCGAGTACATCGCAACCCGCGGTAGTGAGTTGTGCACCGTAACTCAGGTGCCTGTAATTACTCGCTATAGCAAATATATTTGTCCACCGTGCAGCACTCTGCGTGATAGAATTTGCCAACGTATAGTTCGTAATCCTATCACGGAGGCACCGAGAAGTAGGGGTTTCGTTCCCATCTTTCCCAAATCTGAAAGTGGAGGATTGGATGGGTTGGGGGCGAGGACAAAGCGAAACGTAGTAAACATGCCGACTGTGGCAGATATTATGCGTGATTCATTCGGCGAAAGTGCATGGTGACTACGGTGGATGGCGGGCTGCGGTATCTGGGAAAATATTGTGTGGGAGGCCACCTACATAGAAGGTGCGCCTCTGTCGTTCCTCAAGCACGACATGAGCGTACAATAGTTCCAGAAGAACCGCATGGAGACACGCCACAACACTGCGTGCCGACAACCAGGTAAACGCGTTCCGGGGCATGACACCGCATGCGCTTACCTCAGCGCCGTATCACCGTCGGAAGGGTATGGGAAATCGAACACGAGGTTCCCACAGAACAACCTACGGTAGCAGAACCCCTGATCAACTAGGCTGCAAGTTTGGGGACAATATGTAATATATATAATTCGCAAAAAGGATTCGCATCAAACGAGCGACAGCATTGAGATAAGACAAGGGTCAACATTTTTTTTGTTTTTTTCACCCTTCGGCGGATTGGTAAAAATAAAGCTTAAGCTCACCACACTTCCACGTTCGCGATTTCGTGTCGTGTGTCAATTAAATATGGGTGTGGTCTCATGCCGCCGCAGAGAGATGCCTCATTAATCACAAACCATGTACGAATTAACCTACGACGCGATGTTACAACGGTGGAACGGAGGGGACGCCAGCAAGGTAGATCCCTTCACGGTAAAGCCTCATTGTTGTTTGGGGAGACCGTGATTGAGTATCACTCCGTGAGCGGTATCGCGGCTCGACAACGGCACGACAAAGTGGAAATGGGCTAGGAAAAAACAGACCATCCCGGCCACCCATCGTTGGTGGCGCGACGTACCGTCGACAACGACTATCAGTTTTGTCATTGTTTTTTTACCGGGGTACCTACTCTCTGCGACGAGGTGCCGCGTTGATCGCCAGAAAATCTACGCGGGCGTAGTAATCCTTTGTGAGAGTCTCCGGCTGGTCGCAGCAGGAGGCCTCATTTATCCCAAACTATATAGTATGAATCAACCCAAGACACGATGTTACATCAGTGAAGCGATTTTTTTTGTAGCCCATGTTGTTTCGAGAGCGCGCTTGATATTTATGCTGTTCTGTTGATTGTGCTGATGGTGAAACGGATGAATACGTGTATTTTATTGTATTTTTGTTGAAAAGTCTCTAATCAGATGAAATTTGGATGAAAACCCGCGGATTTCATATTCGTGTCCACTGTATAACCTTGAGAATATTCTAACTACACGAAGTAAAGAAGAGCGACTCTCTGGACGGTATCTCCATAGTGTCAAGCCAAACAAAGAACGGTGCTTGTATAAAATACATACCCCGCGATCCCCATATTATGCACCAGAGTGTATTTTTGACAGAGTGTAATATTTTTTTCGCAATTCGTGGGCACGATGCCCCTCAGGCCTGTAGCAACCCCATCATCCCAAGGGTTAGATGGCGCTTGATGTTATACGTGTTTCACAATACCGACCTCGAATCCACCTCTCAGTTACAGCTCTAGACAAATCAAAACCCAACGAAAAATCAAAACGAACCAATCCGAACCAAACCAAACGAAGCCTAAAGCCAACACAACCCACACCAGAGCGAAGCAAGGTAAAAACGACCTTACGATAACCCCTAGGTTCGGACCGACTCTATAATCGCAAAACCTCGATTATACTTGATGTCATGTTATAGACCCAAAAACCACGTTCACAACACATCCGAACCAGCCGGAACCAGTGCAAAACCCCCGCAAATCACGACGAAGCAAACCAAACCAACTCGAATACGCCAAGTCAAAAGAAGCCCTAACTACTCCTCTCACTTCCGAGCCCGACGGTATCAGTCACCGCGGCAGCTGCAGTATTTGTAGGATTAGTGTTAGGGTTATTTTCATACCTGGTAATACCGACCTTAAAACTAAGCCCCCAAATCGAATCAAACTGAACTATATCAAACGAGGCCAGCTCCCCCCTCCCCCCGACAATGAAACACAGCGTATCCACAACCCAACAAAGTACAGACTCCCAAATCACTTCCCAAAGCACCCCACAACGAGCCCGAGACACACCACACCGAAGCGAGCCCAAATGAAACACAGCACAACCAACCAAACCCGACCCAACTATACCTCCTAGGTCCGAACCAGCTCCGTCGTCCCAAGGATTCGGCGATGCCGGCAGCAGTAGTAGCAGCAGCAGCATCAGCAGCGGCGGCAGTGGCAGTAGCGCCCGGAGCAGCCATGGCAGAGACCTTTTCAGGGACCTTTCTCCGGAACGGGGGGCAGAAAGTTCCGACAGGCCCGGCGACACATCCAATGCAGACGGTCTCGTCGCGACCCTCAGCGCTGGCAAGGACCCTCCTGTCCTAAAGGTTGCGAGTCAGGTGAGCCGACCGGACGCGTGAAACCACAGGAGATGCAGTGGCAACACACTTTTTTATAGGGGTGCGTTGAACCATCCCCGGGGGATGGATTGTTTGAATTTTAGGGGTATTTCACATAGGTACATATATATGTAGGATTTCATCGACAAGGGTTTGGACGCATTGCCCGGACTGTATACATATGTCAAACATGTCGTCGTCTGGCAGGATTGGGGGCCAATACGGCGAGGTTGGTGTTGGTGTTGGTGTTGGTGTTGGTGCTGGTAGCGGTAGCGGTGCTGATGACGTTGGTTGAGACGGTTGTGGTGCTCGATAGGCGGCGAAACATATTGTCGTCAGTTTTTTCTTAGGTTTGATTTCGTGCCGCGTTGTTCTGCCTCGGTACGTAATTTAATATTTGACAAGTTAGCCGGACGTTGACAATGACTCCCACAGCCGCCCACCCTTCGCGCGATTAACCGAACACCTCGCGGCGCTTCACGCTTGGTGCAAACAACGTCGGCCTGGTCGGTGAGAACCCAACGTACTTTGTCCCGCCGTTGTAGGGATGTGAAGGTCGATGGGCATACGACTACGGCCATTCATGGCTGTGAGTGTTCGCCTTCCCCAGCCGTTTGGTTTTTTGAATCAGATAAGGCTTCTGAACATAAGTCGTATGGGGCTGTTGCTGGACCAGCATTATTCAGGCGGGGCGTATTGGCAGTTCGTAGCTTCATCGACCCAACGGCAGATATGCAGGTTACTGAATACCTCAAACAAATTGTTGCGTGTGATTTGCGTTGATATACTGTGCACTGCTTTACAGTGTATTGCTTCGATTCCCTTTATTGCCCGTATTTTTTCTTTGCTCAGCTCTTTCTTTTTCGGCTGAGAAAGTTGCTACGCTCGCACCACTGAGTCTTGAACCAACGCCGTTTCAGCGCGCCGATTTTTTCTCTAGGTCTGAATACCTCGGCAGTGACTAAACGTCTTCCGAACGCGCCATTACTTCATCTTTTTCTCCATGCCGCCGAACTGCTGACAATCTGATACCATTTAAACACACTGACCGTTTCTCTAGGTCTGAATACCGCGGAACTGGTTCCGCTCGAGCTCTCGTTTTCGCCCGCAAATCGTGGATATGCTTCAGCGCGGGGTTTTCTGTGGAAGCGTCAACATGGCTGAAGGGGGGGCAATGGTTTGTGGGGGGTGTCCTCTTCTACTAGAAGAAAAGCAAGATAGCACACCCTCCCGGCATCTTTTTCCAGGCTTACTTCCTCAACAACGAGGAGAGTGCAAACACCGAGTGGTGCGTTAAAGGAAGGATGTCGAGTGGAAACGTCTTTCCAGAGCCACCATTGTCGCTGTGTGCCCCCCTTGTTGCGTAAACAAAGGGCTCGGAAAACCGTTCCAGGGGGTGTTATCCTTCGTATTATATCGTACTCTTTGGGACGGTTTATTGTGAAACCCGGGGGGGGAAGGGAGGGTCCGGAAGCGCGATTAACTTCATTTCAGTAAAATGGTGGAATTGGATTGTGAGGCGAGGAGGCGGCGGTCATTCTCATGGAAATTTCCTGAAACGTTCATTGGTCTAGAATACGTTGGAATGGACTTTCACTGGTCCTGGAAATGTTTGGTATTCATGGTCGGGCGGAGGGAGATTCCTATTTTCTTGGTCTCGAAATCGTTGGAAGGGGGGGCTAACTTTGTTGATTGGTCTAGACATCGGGGAAATAGGGGGCTGATTGGCCTAGAAATGGCGGAATTTCAGGGTTTTCTTAGTTGATGGTCTAGGAATCTTGTTCATATTGGGGCTTCCGGTGCACAAACCGGTAAAATGGAGGGATTTCTTCTGTGACTGGTCCGCCAATCGAGGAATTTCGGGCGCTCCGTACTCGGTTGGTATAAAAACCTGTTGAACGCGTTGTATCCTATTAATAGTACTCTCGAAACGAAGTTGGTGGCGGGTTGGAGGTGATGGGGGGTATTTAGCATGAATGCTTAGTTATTGTATGGATGGAGTTCGACGTTTACTCAACAGGCAGATGGATGATGTCCTTTCCTTGATGGGAGAGTGACTGAGGATGGTGCCGACACCCGAAAGACCTCGTACTGACCCACCTTGGAGGTAGAGCGGGTGCCGACCCGTTCGAGGTTCGACTGAGCTCCTTTGCTGAGTCTGTCGATTTTTGTGTCCCGCTGCTGCCGGGGAATGAAACTCGGTGGCTTGAACAACGGCTAAGCAAACCGACAGATGGATGCGGTTTCATCTAGCGTCTAGGAAGAGCGTGCATCAGTTCGACTATTAGCGATGGTGCTCGCGTGGTCGTAGAGCACCTCACTTTGCATGTCGGACCCTACAGCCCTGCCCCCTTGCCCCAGCAGCGCGGGCTGCTCCGTGTGGCCGAGACTGTAGCCGTCCTTCATTTACGAGACGATATTTATCTCTGAAGCTCTCAAGAGGTTGGCAAAACTGTCCAGGAAACTGTTCGTTTGTAGGTGAATGGGACTGGCGTTGTCACAGAAGTCGGAACGTGTTGCTTGATAGCTTGCGTACGTACATGACTAGATCGCTGAGCGGACCTATGGAGTTTCAATCATTGCACAAGTCGGACAGGCAATCGATCCCATGATTCAATTTCAGGTCAGATATATTACTTATCTACTGTACATGATGTGGCTCATGTTGCCGGGTGGGAGCTGCATGTTCTACATGCCGCCTGCGTTGGATCTGCGCTATACAGATCGTGCACACCATCTCGGTTAGGAGTGAGATTGTCTAGTTCGTGATCTGTCCAATTTATGAGTCATTTGGTACTCGATAATCGAGGTGGGTGAGTAGTCGTAACTATTCGTCACCGCCAGGTTATTGCGTCTAGGGGAAGGTCTGTACTCGCCGGGATAGAAGGATAAGGCATCGCGTAGCTCGTGATGGTGACGCGTTTTTCGGTAGGCAGCACCTTGACTATCGGAGGCTTCTCAATCATGGAGCTTATCCTGATGACCAACCCCCTACCTTGTGCCGTAGGCGTACAAATACCCATGTCACAAGCTATGAACGGGATTCCGACCATATAGGGCAGCTTTTTACTGTTGTTGAGGTGCCCCGTCAGTCAGATTTATTCCGGTCGAAAATTCTACTGTTATCGTAGGCCCGTCTGGTGTGCTCATGGGGGCTTAGCTGCAACCCCGAAAGGTATATGGAGGTCTACGTGAGATGTTGAAGCCTCGGCGGTGTGCGCGTGGTAGTTCGACATCAACTGTAGCAACGGTTGGCCGTGTGGAGAATGGAGGCTGGCGGCCGTTCACGCAAGACGAGGAATCGCTCTGGTAGGAGCGGTGCTGTATGTGGGAACAAGTAAGTACTGAATGAGTTGAGCCACCTCCTTAGGGCTGTCCTCTCGTCTGCTTTCAATTCGCCCTACAGGTACATGCCTCGGGTCATTTGTACCTATTTTCATTGGCTTTGTGTGAAGCTACGCCAATTATTACCGGAATGAAACATGAGTTGAGTAGACTTTCAGTAATTCATGAATAATTTCAAGAAAAATAAGACCGCCTGCGACTAAAGAGTTTAACGGCCCACGACAACAAAGGCCTGCAGCAACAAAAGACGACATACAACCTACCCTTCTACATCAGGTCGAAGCAAGACAACAGCAGTGATACTGACTTCTCCATACCTACAACCCCCGGTATCTTCTTTGCATCCGAGCACAGGTCACTCCGTAGCGCTCGGGTTCGGGTTAGAGTTCAGCTCGGGGTTGTCGGCGTTTACTGTATACGCATGCCTGGTATCTCTTGCTGCGATCATTTCTTTCATCTGAAAACACACGTAATTAACAATAAATAACGGCAACATCAGCATCTTCAAACAAGTATTTTTTCAGCCTAGCAAGTATCTGCTGTATGTCGTGAGGTAATTGCCATACCTCAGCCCAACCTTGTAAACAAATGGAAACACCTAAGGAACAGCAGGGGAACCCTTGCCCTGTCTTACAATGGGAGGAAATTCAAACCGAGCGAGATAATTGCAAAAAACGAATAACCGCAAACTCGGGGGTAAGGCCCCGTCTCAACGAGATACTTTTTTCATGATGATCGAGTAGAAAAACAAATCTTGATTTGATTTGAATGTATTTTCGTGAAATATATCCTTTCGGTCCCATCGAGGAATAGCGTATCCAAAAAAATAGAGGAGAACGTACAAGGGTCGACGAACACCAGAGGACAACCAACGCGGCGAGCGACGGCCCGCGTCCTCGCCGGATCGCTGCGGTCAGTGGCCGATTGTTTCTTGCGGCAACGAGGAAGAAGATATCGCTCTTGGGACGTCTTGGACGGCCGGCGCCGCTCCTAGGCCCCACGCAGGCAGCAGCGACGGGGATACGGCGATCGAACTTCTAAGCGAGGTCGTGACCTGGCCGGTGCTCGTGTGATTTGCGAGGCAAAGAGGAATGAAAAACTGCGTTTGCGACGTCCTTATAATTTTTTGAGGCGCCGCGGATGGTCTATTTAGGGACCGTCGGACCTCGCGTTGCGGCTGCTCCGGTGGCCCTGTCTGCCGGGAATGGTGATGTCACCTGTGAAGCAGTCGACGACACGGCTCAAGTTTGCGCAGCTTGCTTCGGTTTCAGGAACATGCCACATCGAGTTGGACGGACTCCCCAATTCGAATAGTACGTAGAACAAGGTAAGCAAGGCTTATCACGGTAATTCCGGGGGACGGTAACGGCGGCATCGGCGGGCGGGACGGTGAAACCGCCGTCAAAATAGTTCCACCGTCCCGACCCGTCCCGCCGACAAATTCGCTGACCGTCGTCACATACCGTCCCGTTCCGCCGATAAAATCTCTCCCGTCGAAAATTACCGTCCCGTTCCGCGGATAAAATCTCTCCCGTCGAAAATTACGGTCCCGTTCCGCGGATAAAATCTCTCCCGTTGAAAATTACCGTCTCGTCCCGCCGTGACATCGAATAATTACCGTCCCATCCCGCAGTGACACCGGACAATTGGGCTTCCGCGGCCATAACTTGCCTCTTCCCCTGCGAGATACATTCATTCCGAATCGTGGTCGTCTGTTCCCATCCAGTCTCGCCACGAATCACGAAATTAATCAAATAAGGTACTAATTCCTGGTACTTGTGATAGAAAGTTGTACATAACTCCCATCCTACTGTCAATATCAATTTTAATTTGAATGAATACGTATATAACAACAGCAGTAGTAGCAAAATATTAAATAGTTGTAGGCGTACTACGCAGCTGGCAAAAAAAAAAAGTTTAGTGTATCAACTATCCAGTTGACCAGTCGAACTCGCAGCTGATGACTGATGACGTATTTTCGTATCTTCATTATTTTGACCTTGGAAAATGTGAAATTACTCCGCGCCTGATTTCGATTTTTGTTTAGCACAATTGTGCTGGCGTTGATGACCATATCTCCACCTACCTACCTCCACAACACCAGTAACACAGCGCAAGCACACTACGAATACTAATCATCAAAACAGCCATCATATGAGCTGGTACCGCAACAACACTTCTACTATTAATAGCTATTGTACTTGGGGCAGGGGTGTGGGAAGAAGTCAGAAGAAAACGTCGCCCGTGGAGTGGTAGCACTTCTCGGAGCTTGGGCCGCGGGTCAAGAAGGAAAACGTCTGCGTTGGGCCGGCTCCCTACGCGCAACCATCAGTGCCGGGAGGTTTTCACGTACAACCGCGCCGACTTTACAGCAGGAATGAAGCAAAATAAATATTTACGGTGCCGTTCTGCCGAGGGAAATATATATTAACCGTCCGACCCCGTCGATGGAAAATAAAATTACCGTTCCGTTCAGCCGTGGGGAAAAACATTTACCGTCCCGTCTCGCCGAGATATTAAAAGTTTCCGGCCCGTCCCGCCGAGGGAAAAATATTACCGTCCCGTCCCGCCGGGGAAAAAAATGTTATTGTCCCGGTCCGCCGAGGAAAAAAGTAACTACCGTCCCGTCCCGCCGGAGGATAAAATAATTACCTTCCCTTCCCGTCGTGAAAATTTGTCCCGTTGAATTTTACCGTCCCGTCCAGTCGAGAAATCGGGCACCCGCTATCCCGTCCCGCCAACTTTTGATGTCTTCTTTTTACCGTCCCGTCCCGTCCCCCTGTCATTTTGCTTCCCGCCAAACAAGAAAAATCTGTCTCGTCCCGTCCTCCCACGATTCCCAGTCACTGTGTGATAAGCCTTGAAATTAAGT
Organism: Postelsia palmaeformis; assembly: GCA_037834295.1. Lineage (NCBI taxonomy): Eukaryota > Phaeophyceae > Laminariales > Laminariaceae > Postelsia > Postelsia palmaeformis. The sequence continues at coordinate 425 of JBBMHQ010091541.1, read as the reverse complement.
TCCGAAAGACTTCCTGTCGCATCCCTTTTTTTTCGTGTTATTCGACTCAAATGTCAAAATGCCTGCTTGATGATTTATTTTTCGACCAATCAGATGTGAATCGAACAAAACGAAAAAAAGACTGGCGGAGTATCATGAAAAAGCATTAGGGCCCTACCTATGCCAATGAAAACGCAGAGTAGAAGTTTTTTTCTATTTTTCCCCCCAGGGGCTGCAGGCGGTGCAATTTGTTCTTTTTGGCTGCAAATTATCACCACGCTGATAGAAACCAGCTCGTGCAACGACCGACGGTCGATCTCGACATAGGCTCAGCCCACGGCCAACCCGCTTGGAGTCCGCCAAGGCCTACGAATGCAGATGACGGCCTCGAAGATATCAAGTGGATGCATGGTCTAGGGGGCGAGAGCTTGCCGGCGGGGGTCAAC
>JBBMHQ010091530.1:0-10669 GCA_037834295.1 Postelsia palmaeformis | reverse complement strand
TAAGCGGCTCCTCCTGTGGTTGGAAGCAGCTCGCCCTTCGTGCGACTCGCCAAACACCTCACGGTAGCGCTCCGCGCTCGATTACGAGCAATGGTTACGCCTGGTCGGTGAAAACCCGACGCTCTCCGTCCCGGCAGTGCTTGTAGGGATGCTAGGGTCTATCTATGGTCATAAGACTACGGCCATGCACGGCACGAGTACACCCTCCCCCAACCAACCCCCCTTCTCCTGCAAATAACAAAAAAAATGATGCATTGGCGACGCGTGCTTACCATACGTACAGAGGTACCACCTCGCACCTTGGAGGGAGTGCCGATGACAATAATGGGAACGCGAGGTTTGAAAAAAATCTTAAAAAGCAAAAAATCTTGGTTTCAAGAAACAGCTGAACGATATTGACCCCCTGAGAACCGCAGTCCCGTTTGGAGGACAAACTACTTGGAATCAGTGCATTTTTGTCCCCTAAACGGGACTGCGGTCCTGAGGGGTCATTCATTTCGGAAACTTTCCCCCCCCATTTTTTTAGCATTTTTTTTCACGCAATTTTTCAATCTTCCATATTTTCCCGTTTTTTTCCCCCCAAATATTGGAATGTTAACGAACTTGTTTTTTTTTGCTTCTTCTGGAGAATTTCACGAATAGTGACGGAACGCCTCCGTATATTGATACATATCTCCAATTATCTCCAAACTTTGGAAATTATGGAAAAAACGCTCTCCGATAAGAATGGGCCTAAAAGGGTTAACGTACCGCCGCTGCGGGGTGAAAAAAAGGAACAAAAATGGTTATTTTTTCCCCCTTCTTTCTTCATTCACACAGCTGCAAGCGGCGCATTTTTTTTCATTTTGTCCTCGATTTTCAACGTGCTGATATAACCAACCATCAGGTATCATATCTGCAGTGCGACGATAGACCCTTCGATCTCCACGAAGAGCCAGTCCACGGTCAAACCCGCTTGGTGTCGGGCAGGGCCAACGAGTGTAAATTATGGCCTCGAATATGTCGGGTGGACCTATGGTCTAGGGAGGGGGGGGGAAGCTTGCCGGCGGCGGCGTACTACGCTCTTCTCCCAAAACTGAAAAAGTAACAACTATTTTTTGTCATTCGAGGCAGATCGAGGAGTTTTGTCATCTGCTTTTTGCACACCAGCAGCCAACTGTTTTTTTCTTATCATACGCCTGGCCAGCGCCCACCACAAGTCACCGGTCATGATGTGAACACGGCGACCCTAGGTTGGGTCGGAGCCCCTGACGAACTCACCCCAATCAGAGTCAATGACGCATTCGTTTGCTTTCTCGATCGATGTCTGTCGAGGACTCGGAATCTCGTCGCTTCGAACTAAACATCCGCCTGAGTTTTTTTCTGGAGCCGATCTTGGCCCGACACCGGCCCCGCGTGGTTGCTGTTTTCGGCGTTCACTAAAAAAGTTTCAGATTTTTTCGTTTGAAGGACCGTGCTCATCGCAACAAGCTTTACACCACTATCGTACGGGAAAAAAAAGTTATGACGGGTATATTTGAAATTCAAAAGTATTCACACCGAAACCTCACGTTCCCATTGTCATGGGTCTGTCCGAGTCCCAACCCACCGATGTTGTACCCGGTACGCTGTAGGCCAGGTAGATAATGATTATTCCGAAGTGTGTAAGTTTCGATTCAGCGCCGAACCTCTACCTGCTCATCCCACGAGAGGAGGCCTTGAATGCCAGCCAGCCGTTCCACCTCTTTAAGCTTCTCGCAGAGCTGGCCGTACAGCTCCCTCTCTCGGGAGACAGCCGGGGCCGCGACCGCCGTTGCTCCCGCCGAGCATGTGGTCGCTGCTCGCCCAGTTTGGCTTGCGGCGCTTGCGGACCTGGGGTTTCAAAACGTAAGGCGGTGGAGGTGGGGGGGGGATGGAGAAATGGAGTGGAGAGAAGGGGGACATTTTGATGCTTGGCAAAGCATGCAGTCGTAAATTCCTGCTGATGTTGTTGTCGGTGATGGTGTCATACCATGTTGTATCATACCGGTAATAAGGTTACTGTGCATTGTAACTCACTCTTGATTGCTTTGAATGCGCCCGGATCGTGATCAGGACGGAGCACACAAAACAGACGGCAGATGCATCAAGTACCGAGCAGAATACCTCAAAAGAAGAATCTTCGCTCGTGCATGCAAGCCGGACACATTAACCACGAATCCCGGTCATGGCAAGCAAGGGCCCTGTGATCCTCCTCGGAACGGCGGTTGCAGAGGACACATACCGTCCATGTACGTACGCATGGATAACGCGTTGACCACAAAACTGTACGCACACGGCGTGGTACGACCGTTTTTCAGCAATCGTTTTCTCGCGCGAACGGTAGAAGGTTGCTCGTCAAGCCGAACGTTCTGTTTCACGGAAGTCTCCCTCTCTCTCCCTCAGGGACCAGATCTTTCCGAACACGCCTCGTTTGTTGCTGGAAACCTTTCCGTGCTGGAAAAGTAAAGCGCTGAACTCCACACTAAAAAAAGGCTCTTCTTCACGGTATGCATCTGAGAACAACTCTCCTACACCCTATACCGCACCCTGCTGGTATTTTTTACTAACTGTGAAAAAATAAAATAAAAACTACAGCCAGCGAGCAGGACAACTGGATACCCGGTACCAGATACACCAATCTGCAAGAGGAACGTTATCGTTTTAACATCAAGAGCACAGCATCAGCCAGCCGTCCTCATAGTTCGTGCCGGACACAGCAGTAGTGGTCCCGCCCCGACGTAAATATAATAACCATTCACGAATCAATATCGGCATCGATCGATTCTTATATTTACGAACATAGTGGTTCGTATTATGCCTGCATGCATGACATGTTCGTCATTGGGTCAGCCACAGCGGCAGCGTCACAGCGCCACCCTGACCTGACGACGTAGACGTACAGCAAGCAGTACAGGTGCTGTAGTTGCAGTTCGACTGCCACCATCGCCAGCTCCATAATTCATCTCTACCCCATACTTATGCCTCTGCCTCCCCTTCTCTCTCCGTCCACGCTAGTATAGCCCCATTCAGGAGCACGTGGGCGCACCTAGATGATGCCCCCATGACAGCAGTGGTAGCCGTGGCCAAGCCGTACATGTAATAAGCAGAGCTTCCGCCCCGTCCTCCTGCTGCTCTAAAAAAGCCTGCGCTCGAAAACAGCCTGCCAGCAGAGCCAGGTTGAAAAGCCGTCACGGCCCTGCTGCGCGCAGCAACCAAGACCATGATGGCAGTGTTGGCAGACCCCGCGATGCTCTTCATGTGAGACTGTTTCCTGGACGCTCTTGGGTTGGCTGGGGAGGGCCGTGCGTAGCAGATGATCAAGTGAGACAGCAAGCTGCTGCTGCTTCTGCTGCTGCTGCTGCTGCTGCTGCTGCTGCACGCGCTCTGACAAGCGAGACCGGTCTGATTTTGACGCGTCAAATCTTTAATAGGCCTTAATATACTATTTTTAGAGATAGTGGGCGGTCAGTCAAGGAGTCAAACCGCGGTCTCCTGGGCCCTAGGAACAAAAATGCGGCCTAATAAAAATGCGGCTCGTTGTTGATTGACTGCATTTCCCGATTTCCGCGAATAGATACTTCTTTGTGAAACCGACGAAGTACTAAGTCCAAAAATCCAGGGCACGAGCGAGCTCACGAGTCCACGAGCTTCGCACGAGTGTACGAGCATATCTACCGCGTATTTTTGGCCCATTGAGGGATTGAACTGCCTTTTTTTCTTCTTTTGCCTCTGGAGCACAGCTTTCCTACATATCGGATGAGAATGACGAGCTTAGTGGACACGCGTGTGTTTTGAGGGTGTTGTCCGTCGGTTGTCTTGTCGCTGCTGCTGTTGCTGCTGCTGCTGCCGGAGCAGCAGCTTAGGCCACCATGCCTTCATCGGGAGCAGGAGAGGATTCTGCCGTTCGGCATAAGGTGAGCTCGCGATGGCAGACAACCCCAGCAGCAGAGGGGTTGATTGAGGCAGCAGCAACTCCGACAGATAGGAGATACCCTGGTATGTCGGATCGGTTTGCTCTTGGGTAACGTAGCTGCTGCTGCGATTGCAATGCGCCAACCTCGAATAACCCTCCCGGTACAGCAGTAGTTCCACGTGTCCACGCAAGTGTATTTTTTACCCGAATGTTTATACTGCCACGTTGGGCAGCTTCAGGGTAAGCAATGCACTCGCACGAGGACAGAACAGCGCTCTATTGATACTACAGTGATAGCTGCAGTAGATTGCTCGAAAAGAGGAGTATACCTCGCCTTGGGAGTTGACCAACAACAGCACCACCACCACCACCACCACCACCACCACCACCACCACCACCACCACCACCACCACCACCACCACCACCACAGCCACCATCACCACAACCACCATCACCACCACCGCCACCACCACCAATAACAACGTTCAGTATTTACTAATGCAGATAGTTATATTGCTCGACAAAAAGAAGATCTTGCCGTTGGAGATACAGACAGCTCGCGGTAGTACAGCAGTGATCACTGAGAGGTGTCACCACTCGGTTGTCAGGCCTGCAGCAGAACACCTCGGGCACGACGCGCAGAAATATATCCCCGGGCACAGAAGCATCCATGGCCCAAGGAGAAATGCGCGTGCATACTACGGCGGTGCTGTGCTCACGCCATACTGGTACACGTTTCTGCAATGCTAATGGCGTATTTGTCCCAGGTAAACCCTAAGGACATTTCGATCGACGCCGACTTGGACGAGCTCTCGGTCGTGGTCTCGTACTTGGTCGAGATCACGCACCTCGATGCCTCGGGGGCATCCGTAGGTTCAGAAAAGGTGAGGACAGGGTGCCATCTGTACTGTAGGTGTGTACGACGTACGTTGTATGCGTACAGTGAGCGCGCACCATTAATAGTCGCGCCAAGATTGCCGTTGCAACGTTGGTTGATGGAAGGACTGCGACCCGAGCTACGTTCAAGCGTGTAGGTGAACATCAAACTTCAGCAATCACTGGGTGGTCCATCCACAAAAAGTAAGGAGGGCGATAGCGAAGTATTATATAGATGCACATCGGTCGCACGAGGATCATTGTTGCGATTTAGGATAGATCGTGGTGAGGTCACGTGTCCCGTACTCGTACACACCAGGTAAGCTGTCCAAATAATAGATACGGTAGGGCATCGAACTTCGCAAACCCTCTGTCTGGGGGTCTCGGGGCTGTCAAAACCTGGTACCTGGTATTTGTTTTGAGTGGAAACTTCGTCGAGACACAGTCCCGAACCCTCTTGCCGTGTCAATCCCGCGCTGTCAATGTTGTTGCTTGCACGCGGTGGGCAACGCAACACCAATGTGCCCTGACGAGAACTCCTCCTGACCGTCCGTACCTCTCGACAAAGAAAATTATATTCGTATCTACGCATATCTGTAGAGCTGAAGTGAGGCAAAGCTGCGACGATCCTGCTGCATGCTGCAGGGCTACTGTACAACTGCAGTTTGCTGTGGTACTGCAGACCAAGACCGCGTTAGGGAGGGGCACGTTTAGGACCTACTGTGCAGTACTCGACGGCAATCAGGAGTTTGGGATTGAGCACTCAAAGGTCGAGCTTTGGACGCAAACAATAGAGTGTTGAGACTGTTGAACTGGATTCAGGGGAGGGGACGCCCTGCTTTGCGTAAGATTCGAGCCTGGCCGGAGAATCAGACGTTCTTGGCTCTTTTAGGACTGCATTCCTATTTTGAGAATGAAACACTTTAATTCTAAGAAGTTCGCCCCCAAATGGGACTGCGATCTTGAAAGGGCCAATCAGTGCCGCTCACCGTATGTTCTCAGCGGTATATAATCACTGACGCGAACGACTACTTCGTACCCATTTTTCTTGGCAGAGCTTAACTAAGTTGTGCTTCTTGATTTCGCTCGATATGCACCGCCATGCATGCGCTCGTAGCAGCCGAAACCCAGCAGTGATCATGGAGGCACCACTCCTCTCTCCTCTAACTGTACGTTGGGTCAGATTACCAAAGACACTATTGAGGCTTTCGGCGCCCGATTCATTTTTATACTTTCGTCCCGCCTCCTGCAGAAGCGCGAGAGGAAGCGAATCAAACTTCGCAAGAACCTGAAGCCTTCGACGGACGTCACGAAGCTGGCCGGCGACGTGATGAAGAAGTGCAAATATGTGCACGCCTCCAAGCGGGAGGAGCTGGAGAGGGTCATACAAGACTTGCAGCATCAGGTGACTATTTTAGTATCTGCTGCAGCAACGCTGTATCGAAGTAGAGATGACGCTCTACTTGTTGCAACCACGGGGAATCAGGGGAAAAGGCCAGTGGAGGAAAACTATCATCACCATCATCGTCATCACCGTCATCATCGTCATCATCATCATCATCATCATCATCATCATCATAACCATCATCATCATCATCATCATCATCATCATCACCATCATCATCATCACCATCATCACCATCATCATCGTCATCGTCATCATCATCATCATCATCATCACCATCACCATCACCATCACCATCATCATCACCATCATCATCAGTCATCGTCATTGACATCATCATTCTCATCAGTCATCGTCCTTAACATCATTATCATCGTCATCAGTCATCGTCCTCATAATCGTCATCATCATCATCATCAGCCATCGTCATTGACATCATCATTATCATCATCATAATCGTCCTCATAATCGTCATCATCATCATCATCATCATCATCATCATCATCATCATCATCATCATCATCATCATTATCATCATCATTATCATCATCATCATCATCATCATTATGATCAACATCATCAGCACCATCATCATCATCATCACCATCATCATCATAATCGTCCTCATCATCGTCATCATCAACATCATCACCATCATCCTCATTCCCATGATCTCTATTATCATCATCTTCCCCGTCATCTCAAGATCGTTCATTGATGCCGCTACTCAGGTCCAAGAAACAAAAAAAACGACCCAAAACATGAGCAGCGAGTATCCATCGGGCTTCGTCAATCGTGTACGTATATAAGAAGCGTACTTGCCATATAGGGGCTGCTCCCAACTCCCTCAGTCCTTTCAGCTAGGACTGCAGTCCCGTTTTGGAGACAAACTACGTAGAATATGACTAGTTTACCCCCAACGGCAGCCCTAAAATAGGTAAGGACCTCTCCATCTAAACCTCACCCAAGCGACCAACAATAAAAATAAAGATGAGAGCAACACTCAGCATGGAAGGGCGTTCCCATGATATTGGATACACCAGTATTATTCAGGTAACCCTTCCAGCATGCAGTCTGGTTTTTGCATAAATCACGTAATTAACGAGTGCTTTGTCACAAAAACGGGATTGCTAAACATTGGTGAGGGAACACCCGGCAGTCAGAAAGAAGTCAGATGAAGTCAGAAGTGTTTCACCTAGAAATACCACGGAACAGGAAAACGGCAGTGGGTGCCATGCCGAGGGCTCATCTCGCACAACCACTATGTGAGTAGCATCGCGTCGACGACCTATTACCAATCCCCTCGCGGAGAACGGGAGGGCTCTCCTCACGCGCCGCACTCATACCCGCCCCTCTTTGTTGCCGAAAATCACTGCTCTATCTACTTCATCCTTCGCTTTGCGCTTGTTGCGGCGGTAGCTTATCCGGGACGACCTCCGGGCGAGCACAGGGGCCGAAGGGAGCGAGTGGTGGCGAGGCGGTGGTGATGAGGGGGAAGGGGGGGATGAAGACGGGCAGGAAGAAGCCCACATGGACAGCCTGGAGGACTACGTTGAGCTTTTGTACGAGGGGAAGGACAAGGTTCGTAGGAGATAAATGTCACGAGGGAAGTTCCGGCATACGTGGGATCGATGTCGTGAACATTTTTTTTTCACAAGCTACCACTATTGAGAGACCATACAGGCACTATGAAGGCATGTTATCTGTTCGATGTATACAACGTTTTTCGCGATTTAAAGCTCTACTGCTGTTCAGTATTGCAGGGTTGGAATCGACAAAAACCTCGATAAAGCCGAAAGCCAAACCTCCTCCGAAAGGGTGAAACCCTTCCACACACCGATCGGAGATATAGGGTAAATATACGCCCACTTCACTATCTAGATGATTCTAGGCCAGATGTTTTCACGATCTGTATGATCTGTATGATCTGTATGATATGTATGATCTGCAGCTCATGCTTTTAAGTGGGAGCCGTGTGAATAAAAACCTGCATGATGAAGGGCATGTTTCCTGGGTGGTATCTGTACTGCATAAATCCTCCAAAACATATGATAACGGCAGGATAGGGTCTATCTAGATCATGATCTATCTGTAGATGATCTATCTGACCTGTCTCACGTGTGAACCTTCGAAAGCTAAACGTCTCGCAAATCGGACCCTCGGGGGTAAGGCCCCATCTTGACGGGATTTTAGATTTTTTCAATTGGATTTTTTTGAGTCTTGAAAAAATTAATTTGCATCTGATCGGCCGAAGAGTGTGAGACGACCAAGCAGGCGAACTAGATTTTCTTTCGAGTGAAAAGTCTTCAGGGACTTTTTTCGTGTGTGTGTGTGTTTTTTTTATTTCAATTTAGAATTTGGGACTTCCTCGGCCTTGGCATAGCATGTTTATGGCGGGTCAATACCCTCGGTGGAGTCTGGGGTGATCCTTGGCCGCTTCGGTGACCACGATCGAGGCGATAAAACGCGAACCTCAATGGGAGGTGACCGGAGCAATAGCCGCGCCCACGCCCACAGACCATTGCACATCGTACTCCGGCGGTGGCGCCTCCAAAGTAAGCATGGCGGCCGCAATATCATTTTTTCGGCCTGCTCGATCGACAAACAATCGCAAAAACCGAGCAAACGAGCAAAACGACGGAGGGTACACTAGAGACCTCGATAGCATTGCTGCATCACCGCTGCTGCTCCGCACGTTTGAGGGCTTCCTCCGCCCACCCCAGACATCCTGAGAGTGGTAGATTCCTACCCTGCGAGATCAAAAAGAAAAAGAGGCTGGCGGCGGCGCGCACGCGGCAGCGCAAACCTTCGCTCTCGTCTACGCGCTTCGTTGTTTGTCGGCTGGGCGTTGTGTGACGCGGTGCGTTTTTTTTTCCGAATCATTTGTTGATTTGACAACTACAGTAGTACGCTGGTCCCCGATAGGACACAAACACGTTTTTTTCCTCGGGATCAAAGTAAAATTCATTGAAACTGAAAATTTACTTCCATATAGCGTTACCCGTTAAGATGGACCCTAGAACGCCTCCACAGTCAAAAGCCTCGACAGGGAAAGCTTCGATAGCGAAATATCTAGGGAGTCAAACCGCGAGGGAAGCCACACCTGAGCAATTGAACCCCCTAAACGCTAGTGTACGGGAAAAAAAACAAAGCCCCCAAAAGCGAACGCCGACTGTTGAACCTCGAAAACCGAGCCTCGAAAGTTCGTGCTCCCATGTCAAACCCCAAAAATAGAACTAAAATTCCGATTTTTTGTGTCGAAAACCAGAAAACAGGAAAAACTACGTCACAAAAAAGAAGCGAGTGACTGCTGTATTTATTTACACAGGGAACATGTACATATTTCAAAGGTTTATGCTGCTTGCGCAGCCTGCTTTCACGTTCACGTACTGCTTATACTTTGCTCTCGCAGACTATTGTCGTTCACGCAGAGTACATACTTTTTAGAAGACGTAGGGTACAGCATCGTATTGTCTCTTGCTTTCCAAGCATCCCCCCCCCCCCATCCATGGCTACGGTTGCACGACAATGAGTGCACCCCCCTCCCGCGCGCCCCCACTTCGATCCTGGTCTTCCACATGCAAGAATGCCCACCTTTCCACCGGTTCTTTGTAGGATGCAGTTCACTCCTCATGCGATTCGCCGGGCATCTCACGCTTCGCTTTCGTGCTCGGCGCATGCAATGCCTTCCTGGTCGGTGAAAACCCGACGTGCTCCGTGCCGATATAGGGACGCGATGGCCTAATGCCTCACGACTGCGACCATGCATGGCAAAACGGTTATCCCTCCCCCCCTACTGCCCCCTCCAAACGCAGGACGACATGACAAAGAAGATCAAGGGGACCGCTCTCATCCTCGACCTCTGCTGTCATGTCGGAAATCTCGAACATCTCATTCAGGTGAAGCGCGATAGACATTGAAAAAAAACAAAAAAAAACGAACAAACATACGAACAAACAAACAAACGAACAAACAAACAAACAAACAAACAAACAAACAAACAAACGAACAAACAAACAAACAAACAAAGGAACAAACAAACAAATTAACAGAGAAACAAACAAACAAACAAACAAACAAACAAACAAACAAACAAACGAACAAACAAACAAACAAACGAACAAACGAACAAACAAACAAACGAACAAACAAACAAACAAACAAACAAACAAACAAACAAACAAACAAACAAACAAACAAGCGGTTTATTATACGCCTTATAATACCTCGATGCGATCACAAGGCCACTCATCCCAACGGCAAGGGGCTGGCCTTGGTTGTCTCTTTTTTTTTCTGAGCAGCTGATCCGGTTGATCCAATGATCTTAGTGGTGTGTAGTAGTTGCATTCGTTTTGATACTAGTGCAAACCAGGTACGAACGCTAAACCGGGATGCGCGAATACGCTTCTTCCCAGAAAATAAGCCAACGCCCCTAAAAGGACTTGCTCAGGCCACTGCGTGTTGCGATTCCTTCC
>JBBMHQ010091529.1:0-23232 GCA_037834295.1 Postelsia palmaeformis | reverse complement strand
CCCCCCCCCCCCCCCCCCCCCCCCCCCCCCCCCCCCCCCCCCCCCCCCCCCCCCCCCCCCCCCCCCCCCCACCAACTCCCCAGGAACCACGCCTCAGGTCGTGCAGCTCACAACACCGCTCCCGACCAAGGTTGCACCTACAACTGCGTGAAGCTCTCTTTATTGACTCTCTCAGGACTGCAGTCCCGTCCGGGGGACGAAACCACTCTAATTCCAAGTAATTTATCCACAAAACCGGACTGCGGTCGTGAAATGGTGAAGAAACGCTGTATGTCCGAAACCACTCTAATTCCGAGCAGTTTGTTCACAAAACGGGACCTGCGGTCATAAAGTGGTTAAGAAACGCTGTATATCGAAAAAAACAATTTTCGAGGAAAGTAGAGGCACGAATAAGGGGGGATCTGCCCTTTTTGGTGTGATGACGCCATCGTTTTACGCTAGCTTACTAGACGCCAGCCACAGAAAAAAAAACACCCTCGTCATGTCAGCCACCGCACAAGAACCGCGACAAACGAAAAACCGAACAAACTGTCCATAGTTCCCACACAGAAGCGGTGACATATTCAGACTTAAAGGGCTTTCGTACCGGGAGTGCCATCCCAATCATGACGTCAAAACATTTCCCCGGTCAACGGTAGCAACATCAAGCCCCTCCAAGGAGCTGTAGACGCAGTAACAGTCGCCGTCATCGCCCCCTCGACTACACCGCGACGACGACCACCAACACCAACACCAACACCACCAACCACCACCGCCACCGCCACCACCCCGTCTACTGTATACCGCTCAAGGTATCAAACAATATGTCCTGCTCATAGCTCTAAGGGTTTTTTCCTAAACCATGGATGCAGGGGGCGTGAAAGAGATGTCGTCGACGAGACACTCGGCGGAAAGCACACCATCACGAGACGAGTTACGGAGCTATTCCCACGAGGTCTACCGCCAGCACCACCAATGCAAATAAAATACTCCCCCCAAAAAACAGTGTCCTTTAAAAACGGTGGTAGCGGTCGGCCACGACTGGTCTTCAAAGCTTTTTGTTGCCACACCCGAACATGATATCGTCATGCTCCGTGCCTGCGCCACCAGCGAACGCAAAACCTAAAAAAAGACGACCTTACTTTCACAGCACACGTTGCGGCAAAAAAAAACGCCCCGGGCAGAAACAAAACATAAAAATGGAGACCCAAACGGCCTACCGGGAGGGCGCCCCACTCAGCGTGGCAGCAAACTTCCCTTGCTCAACAACCTAGAACAAATATATATACATATATATATATATATATATATATTGCAGCGTCTGCAGTTCGGAGAAGGCTACTCGTATGTACCTGGTATAAATAACAAATTAATTGCACCTTTACTCGAGTAAAATATTTGAAACAGAGCAATGCCACATACTATGCTAGTACGAGCATCAACCGGCTGTAACTCTGACCACCACCCACCACCACCCCGTCTACTGCTTCTGCCTACGGTACCCAAACAAAATTCCCGGCGCTAGTTTCCGAGCTGTCTTGTGGCAAGGTGTCTATTATCCCCCAAGATTAGTGGAGAAAACGGTTGAGCGTAATAACGGGACACTCGGCGAGTACACCAACACCACAAGACAAGGTACGCCCCCCCCCCCCGAGGTCACAACCGCGAGCATTACATAATACAAGATCGTTCAAAAGTGTCACCTAACCCCGGAGGAGTAGCCATCATAAACGCCTGTTCCGAAAAAAGATTTTGACTACTCTGGGACATTTCACCGTCACATCCCGTGCTAAGATGACAAAACATGTAGTACCACAGCACAGGTGGCGACAAAAATCGGCAAAAATATGAGCACCCCCAAGTTGGGGCAAAAATGTGAATATACGTGGACTATCGGTCGGCGTCCCACGCAGGCGAGGCGTCGAAAAAGTCCCCGAAGACCGGCAGCGCCAGCAACCTCCTGCGGACTGTAAACACCGCAATAGTCATCACCACCACCACCACCTCCCTACTACCACCACCACCCCCACCACCACCACCGACCCCCCTACCCCCACTACTACCACCCCCCGACCACCACTACCACCACCACCATCACTTCCCCAACTATCGTCACCACCTTGCCCACTACCACCACCGCCTGCAGAAAACACAAGAACCCCATACTGTTGCAGAACGAAATCATCGACCTTACAACCACATCCTCCTCCTCTTGCCCCCTGGCCTAGTGCATCACTGTCGGGACTGTAACCGGCCTGAAACCGTCAGACAATCGCGCCGCCTTGGCGATCAACCGAGGGCTCCTCCTGAGGACGGAACAAGGCCCCTTCGAGAGTGATGGTGGCAGTGGTGACCCGGGGATGGGGGACACCGATCCTCGCGTCCCCATTGCGGTTTTGTCCTCGGTGAGCCGCAGACTGAGCGCCAGCCTCTGGAATGTCCCCCTCGCTTCGTGATCGTCCACCTTGGCCCACATGTGATCGGCGGTGACCGTTACGCTGTGCCAGACCCCCGGATTCAACGCTGATTGGTGCAGAGGAAAACCGGCGCTGTGATTGGTGAAAAAATAAGGAACGGGGGGTGGGGGGGGGGGAAGGGGTTAGCGTACTCATTTGTTGTCTGTCTTAGTCATCTGACCATTGATCACGCATCTCTTTCGAAATGGAGCACCGTTCCTACCCCTGATAGAGACACCTCCGGGAGTTGGGCGCACATTACGTTGTTTCCATATATTGCGTAAGCGGGGAAAGGAGGGTGGGCGGAGGGAGGAGGGGGAGGGAATCAAGATTACGCGACGAAAGCCTCCGAACTGGGCATCGGGTTAGACAGAGGGGGGCAGAAGAGTATGTCGTCGGTGCGAAAGTTCGTGCCGACCGAAACCTCTGTCCGCTTAATAACTAGCGCGGGAGGCAAAATCATGGTCGTGCCGATTTCTCTCCGACCTCAAGCGACCGGTCTATGTGGTATAGCTCTATCCCCCTTTCCCTCCGTCTGTCGACCCGTCCGCCTGTCCGTCCGTCTCCTCCGCATTCACAAGGTCAAAACGCACTTATCCTGCGGTGTCGAGACTTATCTGTAATATGTACTCATGAAAATACTGATGTCGTGGCCCCCATCGCCGTGTACCAAACGTTTGAGCACTGAGCACTATTAATACCACCTACCGCATTGCTTACTGATCACCTACGTACAGGCATAAGATCAAGTATGAACTTCGGGAAATATGCTAGTGTTTGAGTTTGAACGTTCAAAAAGAAAAGCAAAGGTACATCTCGGATAGATCAGATAGATCAGATATATCAGATAGATCGGATAGATCAGATAGATCGGATAGATCAGATAGATCAGATAGATCAGAAGGATGGGATAAACCAGATAGATCGGATAGACTAGATAAGTCAGATAGATCAGATAGATCAGAAAGATCAAATAGATCAAATAGATCAGATATATCAGACAGATCAGACAGATCAGACAGACTAGATAGATCATACTGGTATAAATCAGACAGATAAAATACATCAGATGGATCGGATAGACCAAACAGATCAAACACATCAGATGAATCGGTTAGATCAGACAGATCAGACAGATCAGATAGATCAGACAGATCAGATAGATCAGATAGATCATATACACCCTAACATGTTGCTATGATACGATAGGCAGGATCTGCACATCACTTATCCAATTTCAGGAAGCATACCATGGCTCGTGTAGGTGAAACGGCTCCCATCCAGCTAGATGGGCTACAGCGGTAGATCCCACAGTTGAAAAAATAACACGTCTGCCCTCTGACAGATACACTCCATGTTAAGTGGGAATGATCTGTAGATGATCTACCAGACGTGTACACCAAATGCCACGAATCGATCATCGAAAATCACGTCCATCCATTTCTCGTATATCGGAGCTTGAAAACCGTTTGACATCATCCATCACTACTGATGTATTCCCATAACTCTCGTTCCAAATAGTTTACCCGCCACTGTCGTTCGATACTACTCCAGCATCGCCGTTCAACGTATTCCATCACTTTCGTTCAATAAACCCTAGCACTATCGTTCGGTGCGAAGTGTCCAGTCCATCACCAATCCATAGGCCTGGGCACTGGATCGGCACGTATCACCTGTAGTATACTACTGGCAGAAGGAATCTACTGATTGACCTGGCCAGTTCGTTCGCCAGTAGTTTTTGTGTCACGTACGCCCAAGAAACACGCCATATTACGGTACAGAAACCAACTAAATGCGTTTCGGGAAGAGAGAGGAAGAACAGTCAGTGTACTGCTGCAATCCAGTATACTGATCGATTTTGATGACAGTAGTATGATCGCTTCTGACTGAGTCAGCCAGTGCCCGGGTATCAATCGGTCTACTCCACCAGTAGTGTTCGATTCATCCCACCCTGATAATTCGGGATCATCCGTAACTATCGTTAAATATGTTGCATCACTATCGTATTCAGCACCGCCCACCTATCAGGCGCTTCATATTCCTTAGGAACCCGGGGATGGCTCTGCGTGAACGCCTCCAACACCCCGTCGTATCCGGCGGAGTTCCAATCGTCAGCAGCCACTCCGAAGCGGCTCTCAACCGCCGCGCCGTGCCCCCTGCGGAATCGGATTGGCGTACGTAAGGGATTGCAAAGAAGGTACGTCGTATTACAAGGGAGAAATTGCAAGAAATAGTTTGCATGAAAGAGTGAGGCTCTGTCCAAGCGAAGAGAGATGGCAGGTTATGAGCCTCGCATGTTGATCCACACATCGCCTCGCTTTATAGAACGACGTCTGGAAGGTGTTCCAAAGAAGGTGTTGCAAGCAAGGCATCAGAAGAGAGGTGTTGCAAGGAAGGAAGGTACTATTGCAAGGCTAGGACGACGAACGAGCATGCCGGGAGGGAAAACAAAAAAATCACAAGGAACGTTAGGAGTCCCTTAAAAGCTCGTGACAGAGAAACCTTGGTACGACTATTGCGGAGGACCATATAAACATAGTGATCGGCACCCATCAGGAACGTTAGGAGTCCCTTAAAAGCTCGTGACAGAGAAACCTTGGTACGACTATTGCGGAGGACCATATCAACATAGTGATCGGCACCCACCATACATACAAAAACCTGCATATTCCAGTGAGTTTACTCTGAATCATTGATTCCGTTACAGGAGTTGCCTCCATCGGCCCAAAACACTGTAACCGGTCGAGCTCCTCAGGTGAGCAACTGCCGGATAGTACTTATGATCCGTACTGTTGTTGCAGTATACGATTATGAGCGGGAATGCAAGGAGCGATTAGCCGTAAGTATGAATATCCACATGCTCCCGATAATTCCGCTTAGAGCGGTATGATACACCTGGTACCTGGTATGTGCTTACTTTGGAGCTACTACTGATAATAGCGCATGTAATTATTGGCAGCAGGGTTGCGCAAACGATCGTGTTGGAAGCCATGTTTGCAGTAGTGACAGTAGTAACAGGGTATAATGAGCCACCAGCCCTATGAGGCAAAAATAATTGTCGATACGAAAATGACGGTGGTAGCACCATCGGTCAACCCAGCAGCACGGGTTGTTACTAGTGTCGTGCAGTGTTGGATATCGGATATCGATTTCGGTATCGAGTTCGATATGATACCGATAAGCAAAAAACATAACCGATACGATACCAATAAACAAAACAAATTATCGGGACGATGCTGATAGACACATACACTATCGTAGCAGATACAATACCGATAATACACAGGAAGTATCGTAATCGATACGATTTCTATAGTTGATACGTCGAGGCTTTCGTTCAGTGTCAGCAACAAAAGCACCACACGGGGATGCCAGGTGATGACGAAGGGCAAAACACATTCGATATTTCAAAATTCAAGTCTGAAAAAAACTTCGATTCGACATGCAACACTGCTGGTATTATTACTAGAAAGACTTGGTCCTATTTAGTATGGCCCCCCGTGGTCTTAGTAGTAGGCTTTGGGGGTTTTTTGTACCCCATCATAGCAATGGTCTTAAGACACTATTTTTCACTGCAACAATAACCCCACACGAATTCCAATTGGTTTCAATGCATCCCCGCGATACTATGGATCGGGTGGCAAACAAAACAAAAAAAAAAGGCAACTCGTATACCAGATAGTAGACAGAGGTTTGAGCAGCAAGTACAACGGTAGAGAACAGAAGGGAGTTAGGCTAAGCTTCCCGCTTACAGCAGGTTTCCTATCTTATTTCATTCTCCTCTTGGTTCCACCATTCCGAGGGAAAGTTCAGGAGTCATCTCAGGTGCACCCGAAAACGAAGAGGAGGAAGTGGAGCAACACTCATCATTCTGTCGGGATTAAAAACAGGCAAGCGGGTTGGGACTGCTGTCGTGTTTCGGGGGGGGGTTACTTTTTTATTTTCAGATTTTTCCAACCTACATGACCTCGATCTCACAGCTGGTTGTTGGTTTGGTTGTAAAGATATATATTTCCGGCCTCACCCAGCATGCAAAGGGTCGTAAGGCATATCCTAATAACGCATGCCCTACTGAGAGAGCCCTAATAAGACACGCCCCAATAAGGCACGCCCTACTGGGGCATGCCCTAGTAAGGCTCCCCCCAAACAAGGCTCGTCCTAATAAAGTATGCTCGAATGAGGCAAGCCTTGCATTAATGAGGCCTGTCCTAATAAGGCATGACCACATAGGGCAAGCCCTAGTGAGGCATGCCCTACTAAGGTATGCCCTATTGAGGCACGCACTATTATAATAAGGCAAACCCTATTAAGACATGCCCTAGTGAGGCATGCCCCATTGAGGCAAGCCCTCATGAGACATGCCCAGATATGGCTTGCCCTACTAAGGTATACCCCAATGCACTAATACAATACGCCTGACCTAACAAGGCAAGCCCCAGTATAGCATACCCTGCTAACGCAAGCCCTATTGAGACATGCCCTAATAAGATGGCAAGCCCTAATACGGTGCGCCCTATCAAGGCATGCCCTATCAAGATCAACTTCGTGGATTCAAGTCTCCCTGAGTGCATGCTCAGGGGATTTTTCTTGCATAAAATAAATCGACGAGCGCAAAGCGCGAGAGCGTGAGTCCGCTACATTCGATGGAAATCGACGAGCAGCGGGAATGTTGGACCCTATGCGTGATAAAAAAATGAAAGCACGTACCGGGGGGGAGAAGGGTAGACACCTGTGACCACGGCTTCCCCAGAAGGTCATCGAGGATAAAACCTCCTGCGAGCTAGGCTGGAAAATAAAAGTTATGATAAAAAATAAAACACAAAAAATCCCTAATAAGGCACGCTCTAACAAGGCATGCCCTAATATGGCAAGCCCAAATGAGGCATGCCCTAGTAAGGTATGCCGTGATAGTAAGGCAAGCCCTAACACGGTACGCCCTAACAAGGCGTGCCTTAATAAGACAAACCCTAGTGAAGATTGCCCCAGTAAAAGCCATAACGAAACATGCCCTAAAATATTAACCCTATCAATGCACGCCCTAATAAGGCATTCTCTAACATAGCACGCTCTAACAAGGCATGCCCTAATATGACATGCCCTCATAAGGTATGCTCTCATGAAACAAGCCCTGCTATGGCAAGGGCTAATAAGGTACGCCCTAATAAGGCAAGCCCTAATATGACATGCTCTCATAAGGCATGCCCTAATAAGACTAATAAGTTATGCTTTCATGAGACAAGCCCTGGTATGGCAAGATCTAATAAGGCAAGCCCTCGTAAGGCATGCCGTGATAGTAAGGCATACCCTATCACGGCAAGATCTAATAAGGCACGACCTTGTAAGGCAGGCGCTAAGAAGGCAAGCCCTGACAAGGCATGCCCTGATAAAGCAAGCCCAAATAAGGCGTGCACGCCCTAATAAAGCACGCCCTAATGAGTCATGCCCAAAAGAGGCTTTCCCTATTAAGTGAGGCATGCCCTAAAAAGCCAGGCCCTGAGAAAGCAGTACCTAAGAAGGCAAGTCCAATTATGGCATGCTCTGATAAGCCATGCCCTAATAAGGCACGCCCTAACGAGACATGTCCAAATATGGTTTGCCCTACGAAGGTGTGCCCTAATGACGCAAGCCCTACTAAGGTATGCCCATATAAGCTATGCTCAAACGAGACAAGCCCTGCGGCAAGGCCTAGTAAGGCACGACCTTGTAAGGCAGGCACTAAGAAGGCAAGCTCTAACAAGGCACACCCTGATAAAGCAAGCCCTAATAAGGCGTGCACGCCCTAATAAGGCACGCCCTAATGAGTCATGCCCAAAAGAGGTTTTCCCTAATAAGGGAAGCCCTACTAAGGCGAGCCCTATGAAGGCATGCCTTAAGAAGGCAGACCCTAACAAGGCAAGCCCTAACAAGGCAAACCCTGATATGGTATGCCTTAGTAACGCATGCCTTAATAAGGCACGCCTTCATGAAGCATGCCCTCATAAGGCAATCCCTAGCAAGGCATGCCCTGATCAGGCAGGCCCTAGTAAGGCACGCCCTGAGGAGGCATGCCCCCATAAGGCATGCTCCATATGTTCGACGGGTGGGTGACGCACCAATTTGCTTCGCTCGACAAGATTTAAAAAAAAACACTGAAATTAACCTACCTAGCGCTCCACGCGTGTAATCGTGCCAGCATCCAATACACCACGTCCACGATCGACACTTTCCACTCCCCGCGTCCGAGTCCCGCCAGCAGCAGCAGCAGTAGCCACCGCCACAGCCACCAGCCGCGCTTCACCGACCAACCGCTCGCCGCTGCATCGCGCTCCTTGAACGCTGATTGACCACCGCCCTCACGCACGGCCGTGCACGCTGATTGGTCGTCACCGTCAAGTGCAGCCATGCGCGCTGATTGGTCGCAGCCGTCGAGTACAGCCGTGCACGCTGATTGGTCGCCGACGTCAAGTGCAGTGTTGGGCTTCACGCCGGCGATGCTAAAGTAGAAGGTGTTGGGGTCCGTTTTGATCTCCTGTTTATCAGCGCGGGGGGGGGTCGGGAGAGGGGAGGAGGAGAACGGGGAGGGGCGGAAGGCGGCGGAGGCGGCGGAGGGAGGCGGGAAGAAGGGGGCGGCGGAGGGGAAGTAAAAACAAAGGTTCTAAAGAAGGGTTGTGACCAAAATAAGGTATACCTGATCGATTTGGGTCAAAATCAGGTACACACTAGAACCGAGTCAAAAACACCCACCACGAGCGGTGTTTAGTCCATGAAAATCCACGGGACAAAAAAAACTGCGCCTGAAAAATAAGCGTGTGGCCTCCAAAAGCTGAATCGTTGTGTTTTCATTAGGGTATGTAGGCCATAGAGACCAAAGCAACTGACAGAGTATACACCATAGCACCCAATACGTTAGGAGATATGTCGAGGAAGGCAAAGCGTGCTCTGTCATGGGTGCAGGGCCGAGTGTTCTACGCTGAAACCCTAGTGGTTTGGAGTCAGTCTAGGCACATGTCGAGGCAAAGTTGTTGTCTGTTAAAAGGGGTGAACGTGCTGTCTCCTAACATCTTTATCGCACACCTCGAAGAAAACAGTGGACATCACCGTACGTATGTATGCATCAATACGCACACGTACACGTACCGTACAGCATTCATTCATACCCTGGTGCTACCGAGGGACCGCAGACGCGTACGCAGAGAAAAACCGGTGTACGTTCGTATGGCCTCTCTGATTGGTTCAAAATTGGCCAGAATCAGTTGGAAGCTAGACAGAGTAGACTAGGCCAGGTATATATACCCTAGCCACAATCCGGTGCGATGTCACTCTGGCCAGTAGCAGTGCTCCTGGGGTGTGCGTTGTACCAGGTATTTGTTTTAACTATGTACTTGATTTTGGCCAAAAACTGGCCAGATATACCTTTTTTTGACGAAAAGTCTTGAAAGAAGGACAACGGTTACAGATTTGGAAAAAAGGGCTGCTACGTAGGGACGAGCAGAGCAAACACCATAATAAATTTTGTCCGGTATCCCTGGTAAGCAATATGGTCACATGAAGTAAACGACGTCGGCAGCGGACATTGAATTGGAGTGCGGGCAAAAAGTGTTTTGCTTGTTTTTTTCAGACGAGGTGCTTTTACCCAAGGGAAGCGTACACACCCAAGTATTACTTTATCCGCGGCTATAACCCGAACAGTCAGATTCAGTATCCAGGCACCCCAAAGGCTTTTCTACGGGTCCATACCCGAGTATGATGATACGGCAGTAGATTAAAAAAAAATCCCTACTGCAGTAACGACATACTTCGTACAGCAGCAGATAGGGCTCATTTCGTGGGAGACGGTGAGAAGGTCGGACGAGAAAATCGTGCTCAGCGGCGAGCCGTGCGAAACTTCAGCACAACCTACCTGGAATACAGTAGGCTATGATATGGTGATATGGTCAAGCTTCGTGTCAGGATGGTGAGACAACGGCAATAAAGTTTCAAGGCTAGCTCAGAGCAGGTGTCTGTTTTCGGCGATCCCGTGCTGACGTCGCCGTAATATAAGGTGTCCATTTAACCCCGAGTGTATATCGTACGGCATTGTCCTGCTATTAATAGAAGCGGCCGTGGTATTACCTACCGCTGTAGTAACCAGGTATCCCCCTACAGCAGTATGTTTATATACACGCCATACTTTGCGTTCACCGCAATAGTTACTATCGCTCTTAACGATACCAACACGAAGACTATGAATGCTACAGCAGTACTATCCCGGGGAGCCATAATAAGCAGGACCTACGGTACACACAAAACCGATACATTTCGCCATGTTTATTAACAATATTTGGTCCTATTTAATATAGTCCCCCGTAACAACAAATACTACAGCACTTTAGTAATACTATAATACCAGTAGTCATAATATTTGATACTATTAGTAATACTACTAATCGTGCTAATAAATACAACACTGTAGAAATTATTGATATTTCACAATAGTAATCATACTATTGATACATGTAATACTAAAAACTAATACTACTCACAATACTGATGATACAATCAATGATCATACCGATAATACTCCTGACGCTAATAATGACAATCACGCCAATGTATTACTTGCAATAATATCATGAATATTGGTATCGATGATGTAACAATACTGCACAACCCGCGATAGACCCGGAAAGCATATATCTCCCCATTTTTGGCTATGGGTACAACATCAGCCCCCCCCTACTATTAAAAAAAGAACCACCAACCTCTGTATCCTTTAGCTTCACCTAATTTCCTTGATAAACCGAGGGCACCGTCATGTCGAAGACGGCGTTATCTGCCTATGGGGTGTTTTTGCTACAAGCAGACTTAAATACTCAGAGGGTTGTACATATGACCTGGCAGCTGGGAGCACCCCGATACTTCTCTGTGGGGGTACCTGGTTACCTAGACCCCCCTGATACGACCCAAAACAACCATGTTTGGTTTCCCGGGTCACCTATTTACGGTCGACCATAGTAAATAGGACCAATTATTGTTATTACGGGGGACTATAGTTAATAGGACCAAATATTGTTAGTAAAAACAGGTAAATATATAGGATTTTGTATGGAGCGTAGGTCCTATTAACTATATTCCTCCGTAATAGTGAAAATAGGTAAATGTATAGGTTTTTGTGTGCACCATAGGTCCGCTTTACTATGGGTCCTCCGTGATAGAGTACCTGGTATATAATTAGACCCTGACGAAACACGCCTTTTTATCATTTTCTCGTACCTGGTTCCACCGATGAGCGGAGTGAACCGTCATGTCAAAGGCGGCGTTATCTGCCTGGGCGAAGATGGCGCTGTCCCCGGTCACGGCCCGAAAAACCTCGGCGCATGCCTGCCGCCGCCCGAGGTGTCGCCAGGAGAGCTCAAAGTGAGAAAGCCTGCCTCGATACGAAACGAAAAGCAGCGACGAAGAACGTTATGGCGTAGAAATTCGATCGCCGCCACGAAACAAACATGTGCCGTTTGAAATTTCAAAGCCTCCCTCAAGGCGAACCAAAAAAATAGCGACATGAAAAAACAGTCGAAGCATGAAAAGCTGGCCGCCGTTACTAAAACGTACTATACAAGAAACAAGGACGTGCAGCTTAAATAAAGCCTCCCTCGAAGCGAAAAAAAACAGCGAACATAAACAAACAGTACGGCACAACAAGCTGACCCATTACTAACGCACTATAAACGATTTTTGAAAAACGTGCCGTTCATAAAGCCTCCGTCCGAATGAAACCTTGCGACAACTAAAAAAAAACATCATGATCAGCTGATCTGTCACGGACGCACGATGAAAAAAAAAGTGCATAACTACTATTATTACTGTTGCGCCGTCAAAATATTTCGCTGATTTTCCCTCTCCAAAGAACACAAGAGGGTACAACTGTCACTGGGACAAACTGCCGGTACTTCACGATCTACAGATAGATCATCCACAGATAGGTCATCTAACTCCTATCCTGCCGGTATGAAGAGTTGTGCAGGGTCTGCCTTGAAGAGAAAACTCAACCCAGAAAAACTGTTGTAAGTCCTGGGTCACTTGCAGCTTTGAACCGGTCCCCGCGCCGCAACATGAGCTACTCTACCTGCTGCATGTACTAGATCGGACAGGTTCCAAACCGGGGGTGGGGGGACAAAACGAGCACACCCCGCACCCACAATGCCTGCCCAAGGAGATCTATGTAGATAAAAAAATGCAGGTAGAAAAAAGGGTGACATGTCCGCTGTGTAAACTACTTGAAAAAGTGTGGAACAGTATAGTTAAAGCATCACGGGGTGGACATGGTAATCAGGATCCATATTACACACAACAACCTGTATGTTACAGTATTTTTACTCGAGAAAGTTGGTCCTGAATACTTTGTTCACTCGTAGTGGCAGGGACGAAAACGCCATACCTCGGGTCGAACAGCCTTCTCAAAACATCCCAGTCCAGGAGTTCCACGAGGTGAATAGCCACGGACAATAGATGCCCCTGGGACCCCAGGCGGACGTCTGGGGCGGTGTCGGAACGCTCGCCGAGAGAGTACACCAGCAGCGAGCCGTTCAAAGGCGCGTTGCACGCCGTCACACTCCTGGAATGGAATGGTTTCAAGAAACGTCAATTTGGTGTCCAGGCTCGAGTGTCTCGTTTCTGTTTCCGGCGTTGATCGAGCACTATTTATTACTGGTAGATGATTTTGAGAGGATTTCACTGTTGAGCTGTGTTTTTCGACCCAGTGTGTCATGTTGTTACTCGCGCCAATCGATCTGAGCTTTCATTTCGTCAACATGATGGTGTCTCAACTGGAGGCGACAAAATTCAAACAAACAAACAAAAACACTAGTACTATAAGACTTTTTTTCAGGTTGGTATCAGGAATGCACACCGACGCATTGAGAATATAAATAAAACTGCTTGGAATGTCACTGCTGCAAGAGTGATTTTTTACGTAGGTGGTTTCAGTTATTCGAAATTCGAACAGGGCAGTTTTTGCCAGTGTGACCCACGTACATACCGATGATTGTCCTGGCATGTGACGGAGGCAAGGAACAGTCATTCGATGTTGACCGACTGACGCGTGCTACCATACCCGTAGTATGTTAATAATAAGGCCAACACGTTCACCGGTATGATCGCCGAAGTTCTCCAGCAGGGGAAGTACCCATCATCGCCGGAATACCAATCACTATATCGGTGGCTGATAATATAATGAACGTTTGTACTATACAAAAATATCAAGCAGAGCTTGTATTCCCGTTCACAGTATCGGCCGAAAACGGGGGGGGAAAGGCGTTCTTCCCAGTGCATTTATGAAGAATACAAAAGTAGCGTCGATGGAAAGCCTGTCATCAACCACGTATTTAGCACCGACGACATTTTTTTTTCGATTCACGCAGTAGGCAGTTATTGAGAAGCGGGTGATATTTTGTGCCTATTTTGTGCCTGTATACTATGGTATTTTATGACATCTAGGCCGCGGGTTTGCCATTCAGGTTGCAGTTTCGTTTTTTCTCCCAAGGCAAGGTTTTGGGTGGGCTGAAGAGCTCTTCAAGTAAAGGCCCTCAGAAGGCGACTAGGTGCCTGAACCCCTATCGTACTATTCGTAGCATGCGTCGACTGGTACAGCATAACCTGCGAGCTCCTAAGAGCTAAGGAGAAAAAACATGGCCTCTGATCTTCCATTCATATTCCGCGTTCACGATGGGTGCAGAAGGAAAGAAAAAAAACACACACAGGTTCTTTATCAATAGTATCCACGTTGCTTGGATTTCGAGAACCTATGGAGGCTTTTTCCAACAGCGGCTCACGCTACCCGACCCTTCGCTACAAAGTACCGTCGCGACAGAGGTAGTGACGAATTTTTCAAACATGAGTTGCGTGTCCGCTGCTCCTCCAATCCTCAATAAACAGCAACAGGAATTGGCTCTGAACGACTACACGTACCTCACCCATGCAGCGTTTGTTTTTCGCTGCCCAGGGAGGGAGAAGAAGCCTGGAAGATCGTACGTCACGGAGGCGTTGACAGGGCGAAGGGAGACGGGGAGGGAGAAGGGAGGAGGGGGGAGAGGACGAGAGGCCAGGTGTAGGGTGAGAGAAGTTATTTTGGTTTCGGGAGAAGGAGAGTTTTTTTACTCGAAGACAGCCCCACTACTATCAAAACGATACCCGATACATACGGCACGGCCTTCAACCAGAGGACGGAGGACGTGCGAGGAGGGACTCTGAAGAGCGGAGCAATGGAGAGCACAGCGAAAACCACAACAACAACAAGAAACACCGTCCCTTTGTCATTCGGGGGACTGGGGTGATCCGCGTTTTTCGGCGTTCTTGTTTCTACGGTACGCTGCCGTGGCCTTTACAACCGCAGTCCCGAGTTGGGGACAAACCGGTCTTATTCCAAGTGGTGTATCCCCTGATCGGGACTCCAGTACTAAAATCGTCTGGAAACGCACACAACTTTTTGGGGGGTAAAAATTCTTCCAATGAGAGCGGCATCATTTCCGCACGGTCCTCGGGGCCGGACTGCTTGGAAATCCTCGAAGGTAATCCCTGCAGTCGAGAAAATAAAACCAACACAAGAGGAGGAGGAGGAGGCATTCCGCGTCAAGCCGACAGGCAGAAACAGGCAACGGTTGGAAAGGAAGCTAAGACTGGCGAGTCAGTATTGAGTGCTGGTGCTGCGGCATCACGCGGTGTTATGTTTTACCTGAATGTTTTACCTGTATGTTTGCTTCAATCGATGATGCTTTTTCAATTTTCGTTTTTGCCTGTCTCTGTGAGAGCGGGCTAGTGTAGCTACGACGAAAACTTCGACCTCACAGCTGATTTTTCTCACTCTATGTAGTGTGAGAACGTCATCCTCGTGCACCGAATCCAGAGCGAGCAGAAGCACAAGAACACAATTGCGCCAGCCTTCCCCTCTGCCGGATATATTAGCTCAGGCGGCTTCCGATGTCGGTTTTACTCCTGTAGATGCCACCACTGCTGTGTGTGTTGCCCCCCCCCCCGTCGCCCACAACTCTGTTTTTTGTGACTTTTTTTTTTTTTCTTCGCCCGGTGTTTAGGGACGTCCCTCCTGCCTAACTCCACAATATAGGAGAGGGAAGGGTCGATATTCTTTGTACCCTGGTACGTTTTTTCGGGCACCCTTTATCTCCGCTGTGATGAAAAACTAACCTAGACTGCACTGTTAATAAAAACCGAACAACAACAGGAGTGTATGTGGGGCTTTTCAGCACCCCCCCCCGCTCCCCTGTTGGTAACGCCTATCCGTCTCACAGACGGGCCAACCTTAGCCCTTTTCGATATCCATGATTTTGTTCTGGGAATCGAGCTATAAATAATGCATGGGATGATCCAGTGGCAATTTTCTTACTATCACGGAGAGGGCACAGTAAATAGGACCTAGGGTATATACAAAACCTGCATATTTCACTATTTTTGCTAACAATGTTTGCTTCTATTTACTATGATTCCCCCGTACTGGGTAGTGGAACACACAAGGCTAAAAAATGGCAGCGTGAGTTCGCAAACTTCGACGCGATGGGACGAGGGAAGAAAAATGCAAAAAAAAATATTCCCGCGACAAAATGAAGGCAAGTACCGCAGAGGGGAGGGGGGAGGAGTACCCGCTATATGGCCCGGTGTTGAGTAACAGTATTACAGTAGTACTGAGAGGAGCTGGAGAGAAAGGCGAGAATAATCAATGGGATGGAAAAAAAAAACTGAATGTCTGGTGAATTTTAGGAGCGAGTACTCGTACGAGTTTCAAAATTCCACGGCGCCAAGCGATATAAGGATCCCTTTTGAACGTGACCGTAGCGACGAACCGACCGACCGGGATCCATCACCTGGCACGTATTGATGACGGTTACAAATAAAGTTCTGCGTAAGTTCTTGCGGACAGCTGTTGTCAATACCATCGGAGTTTTCCAGTAGTGAAACGGTATGAACAAATCATAAATTAAGGGCGGTCACAGGAATCCTGAAACAGGAGTTCCTACATATAACAGCACTCAGCTTTTTTATGGTATACTTGGCAGGTAGCGAACTCGGTTCTATCACACCTGCTGTACTAATTTGTGAAAAGCTCTGGAAATCCACACACACCCCTACCCCGTAAAAGGCGTGGTCGAATCATCACACCAAGCTTGCGAAGATGACCTTTGAGAAAAACTCTGATCTCACAGCTTCGTGTTTTTACTATTTCCCCCTCCATGTGTTTGCGGCACCTATATAATGCCGCACTTGGGTTTCCACGGGTACGGAGGAGGCTTAGTAATACATACTGTACTGGTAGCAATCAAACGAACAATGGGCCAGAGACACAGGTATACCGTTCTACGACAGAGGTTCACGCTAATTTTTCGGACGCTCCTCACTTAAGGAGCCCCATACCTCACCCGAAAATTGACTTATCAAAAACCAAATTGCACCCCGATCAAAAATCTAATGACCCAAGTATATACGAAAACGTCAATTTTCGAAACAAGATTGGCATTTCGACGATTTTGAGTTAAGGAACCCCGTCATTCAGAAAACCTTTTAGCGGAAATGTGCTACCTTTATCGCAGAACGCGTTCATGTCACACACCCTACTAGGTCCTCATTGCTACTGTATATTCCCGCCGCAATAGCAAACAGGGGAAAAAGAGACTATCACGCCCGGAAAAAAAACGCCTCGCATATTATACCAGGTACCTGTAGCCAGGAGATGCTGTAGGACTCTTGCCGTTTGCCCCCCGAAGCTGTGCCCGATGAGGTGGACGGGGTTATCCTCCCCCCACGCAGAAAACGCCCCCGGGTAGGTTTCACCGTGGCAGGCATGTCTGTGACGGAGGGAGTGCTCTTCGCCGTAGCAAACCGTGCCTCCCTTAAGCTCGTAGAAAATCTGGCAGGCCCTGTACGACGAAGTAGCGCACGGGCGGTTCGTCGGTCTGTCTGTCTGTCGGCCTGTTTGTCTGTCTGCATTAGTGTTGGATATTGCATCCAACTTGACGATATATCGAAATGTCGAAGGTGCTTTGCCCTCCATCCCTTGGCATCCCCGGGGTTTTTTTCATGCCGACACTGAACCAAAGCTCCGATGTATCAACCATCAAAATCGTATCGATTACGAAGCTTCTTTGTTGATCGGTATGGTGTCGATTCCGATTATCATGCATACGATATTAAACCTCAGTCTGTTCGTCTACCTGACGGTCTGTCTGCCTTCCTAACTGCCCGCCTGCCTGCTTGTCTGTTTCATGCGCGCCTGTCTGCCTGCTGAATGCCTGAATGTATGTATGCCCGTCTGTCTGACGGTCTGTCTACGTTGTGACGTTACGCGGCGGCAGCCGTGGGGGAGACTGGAACGACATCTTGATGGCAGCCGTCTGGGGTTAGGGTTAGGTTTTAATCCATGTGCGCTGCGTTTGGCGGCCCATGCTTCGCGGGGACGTTCGATGATCTGTGGTGGACGAGAGCGGCAGTGACACGTAGCAACAAAGCGGCATGATTCAACGTGATCTGAGCCACGTGGGTATGTTTTGGGAAGGTCAGCGAATTTCGTAGAGTGGTGCGGGCGAATGCCAAATCGGCAGCGAGGGGCTGTGGGTAGCAAGCAGGCGTTGACGTTTTCGAGACATAGGAGGTGGCAGGGAC
This sequence comes from Postelsia palmaeformis, assembly GCA_037834295.1. NCBI lineage: Eukaryota > Phaeophyceae > Laminariales > Laminariaceae > Postelsia > Postelsia palmaeformis. Next base: position 5,176 of record JBBMHQ010091529.1, on the reverse strand, counting down.
TCCCCCCCTACCACCCGCCCTTGCACGGCGTGGGCGCAAAGAAATCCTTGTGGAGACAGTAAACAATCTAGCCCACGACTGGGCGTACCAAATTTGGAGGTCGCCGACACCTCGTGGAGTTTGCCACTGTGAACGATGTATCTACGATGGTGCTTTTACGCCCATTTTGTGCAGAGCGGGGAGGGAGGTGTGGGGGGGGGAGGTCCCGACGAATAGTGGGGGAGGTATGCTCACTGATGTCGGTCGCGCCTTCTTAGCTTTCTTCGCGACGGTACGAGAAACGAAACGAAACACAGCAGCAGAACATCGCAATGGATCGCGGCAATTATTTTAGGAGATGTGGGTGGCTAGGTTGGAGACGTATAAATATGACGGGCTGTATGTAGGGGCGCACTATAGGTTTTCGCGTAGGTTTTTTCGCTCGAGGAGGCGCTCCATATTCCCATTGCTATCGTCCAAAACCTGGCAATGAGAAAAAATGTACGCTCAACTCGATCAACAGTCTCGTGGCTGATATTATACATGGGTGCACAATGAACAATGTTGTAAACAAAAAGGGGATTCCAACGATGTTAGACAGTTCCTCAGTCAAAAAAACATTGGGCCAAAATCGGTACACCCATATGAAATATTGTTGCACCCGTCTAGTCGGTTGACAGCACTAATGCTTGCCGCTTGACTGGTAACGGACGAACGCCAAAGACAGCCGTCAACGACCACCGTCAATTACAAACGCCACGAACAAACGTCAAGGACGTCCGTCAATGGCATCCGTCAAACACATCCGTCAAGGGCATCCGTGCTTGGTGTCCGTCAAGGGAAGCCGTCGAGGACAGCCGCCAATGGCATCCATCAGTGACAGCCGTCAAAGACCGCCGTCAAAGACAGCCGTGAACGACAGTCGTCATTGAAAACCGCCAAGGACACACGTCAAAGACATACGTCAATGACTCCCGTCAAGGATAGACGTCGAAGACAGACGTCAAGGAGCTCCCCACACTAACCTATTCATATGGAGTCCAGACAGGCCTTGACGGGCCTAAACTACCGATATACCGTCAAACTTGCACAGGTACATATATACATAGGCAGGGGCCAAGGCGGAGAGAGAGAAATCTGGCTGGTCGTATTTCCGTTGGCAAGGAGCGTCATAGTATTAATAACCACTTTCATTCCCTTTGATGCTCGAATACAACGATGAACGAAGTACTATTAATAGTCAACTTTCATTCCCTTTGATGCTCGAATACAACGATAAACGAATGATAAGAACGCACCTGTCGAACAAGTCACGGCCTCCAGCAGTAGATGCCGTCATGAGATCGGATGCAGGGTCCGCATGGCACAGATTCAAGTCAGGAAATATTTCCTAAATGGCAAGCAACATGCGCTACGGTGACCTTTACCTTCCCTTCTGAGATATTTAGCATGGATTATGATGCAAGGACCGATGATCCCATCGAGGTCTAGCAGATCGTTGGTCTCATCAACCGTCCTCTATGCCCAACGGCCCTCTATGCCCAGCGGTCCTTTATGCCTAACGGTCCTGTATGTCCAACGGTCTTCTATGCCCAACGTTCCCCTATGCTCAACGGTCCTCTATGCCCAACGGTTCTCTTGGGCGAGAGCGCGACGTACAAGCAGTACTCCCTGCAGCGCGCAAGTCTTAAACCTCATTGCGTTGGTTGGGGCTCGAGCACCCCATTTACATGGTATGGTGCGCTGTGTGCCCCAGCTACTAAGATACTTGGAATGGGCGACACTGTGGCAATCGTCACCTTTGGTCTGACACTTTCTCCCCTAAAGATGCACAACTTCGCACCTCGGACAGATCATTCATATCATGATATTTCTACAGATCATACAGATCATCTGGTTCCTCACCTGCCGTTGTTGGAGGTTTATGCAGGATCTGCCTTCTAGGGCAGATCCAACCCAGGAAGCATGCGCTGAGTCATGCAGATTACACGGGTCCCGCTGGGCAACATGAGCTACAGTAGATCACACTATCAATAGATCGGGAATACATCTACCTTCAATGATATATTGATAGATCATGAACTGTGATGATCGATAGTCTGTGGATGATCTGTACATGATCCGTTCGAGGTGTGAAGCAATCTTCATTTCATCCCTCAAGGACGGCACTTCCTTCGTGGAGACGAAACACTTGCGATAAGACTCACATAATGCAGGCCTACGCACAGCAGTGCAGTACTGATATACGGGAGAGAGTACCTGATCCTTGAGTGATTTTTTTTATCCATCTGTCCATCCATAACACTTTTAGGGCGAACCGCAGTCTCCGCTTTGGGGACGAACTACTTGGCATTTGACTGGGCTGTCCCCAAAACCGGACTGCAGTTTGCGACGAGATCGGAAACATGTTCAAGCTTGTATTATCTCAAAAAGACGAACAAACGTTCGTAATATATTATTAATAGTATGTTTAAAAGCAGGTGCCGACGGGGCATTACAATTGGAGGGGCTGCAGCAGGTGCGAAGCAAAATCACCTGTCGTGCAGAGACCCTACTGGGGAAGGATTGACCATCAGCACTCGAAACCCTTGCGCTTCTAGAGCTGCCCTCGGAATCCTGTCACGGGGTGTACGACGTGGGAGGGAGGGGGGGGGGCGATCGAGGTGTTAATCAATAATTATACCCTCGGTCTTTAGAGGGAAAATGTGTGGGGACAACCAAGGGATGTGGAACTCGGAACATTACCGGTAGAAAAGAAACAAGTATGTGGGGTTGGGTACTGAGCGAGGAGAGGATCCACTGGCTGTCTGGCAGTGTATATGTCCTGGCTGAGGGCACTACACTGCAAAGATCTCAAATAACATTTGACGACTTACGTACAGCAGTGCGAGTAGAGAGAGACCCAGCCCTCCTTGAATTTTTTGCACGTCAGTATTTTTGTATTTTAGGGGGGGGGAGGATATAAATACGACTCGTATGCAAATATAATTATATTTGGGTGCGAATTCCCTTCGATGTCTCCCCGTTGGCAGTGGTGGGCACCGAAACCGCTTTTCGGTTTTTGGGAGCGGTTTTTGGGACCGATAACCGGCCATTTCCACACCGGCAATTCGGTCATTTCAAAATAACCGACCGGACATAACCGGTTCGGTTATGTCCGGTCGGTAATTACACCCCCTATCCCCTACCTTCATGTAACGCATCTGTATATGTATGGAAACCCCTACATTTCAGCACATGCACCTCCCATGCACAGCCCACAGCCAGTGTTGGGCACCGGAACCGTTATTCGGTTATCCAACCGGGTTTTGGGAGTTGTTTGTGGAACCGATAACCGGCCATTTCCACACGATACGAGCAGTGCACTCTCTTATGCATTGCTTTCTCTGTTGGACCCGGTTAAGTTCGACGATGATTTCATTTATGTGAATAACCGACCGAATGACCGACTGGAAAGTTCTTGGTTTCGGTTTCGGTTATGTACCCGAAGACACTCTTCGGTCGGTTATCCAATAACGGACCGAACCCGAAATGGGCTTCGGTGCCCAACACTGCCCGTTGGTCCTGACATGCATACCTTCGCCTCGCCAATCAGTGAGCCTGCAGAATAATTGGGGGCTGTCTTGCTGGCGACCACGGACGCACGTATTAGATTACCGTATGCAGTACTCAGAGTTTATAACAGACCATTATTAAAAGTAGTATTTTACGTCGCGGTGTTTCCCGCAATTACGCGTCACGAAGGTTCCCGCCGTGCAAAAAAGTGTTCTTAGCCGTACAAAATCTGCGGCCCTATCTCGGGTAGTACAAAGCCTCCACATTTAGTGGAAGCGCTCTGGATACAGTGTAGGAAAACCCGTGGCGACAGCCTCTGCTGGGGGGCATGCGGCGAGTAATAATGCGTAAATTGTCGATAACCGGTCATGAGTGGTCTGTGAATTCCAAGTGTCCCGAATCTTTTACAGATGATACCGGTATAATGGCATCTGTATCTGGCACCTATGATATCGTCAGTACGAGTAGTACCTCGTGTACCTGACACTTGACCGCCGTGCTTGTGGTGCGTGAGCAGTGACACGCGTGCACGCCTCTGTATTTTACTTCGTTCAAGGTTTTTGAGTTTGCCATGGATACATTGGAGAACCCGGGGATGAATGTTTATCATCCCCGTATTTTTGCCGTAGCAGCCGTATCATACGTATGAACTGTGACAAGTAAAGTTGATTTTGATCCCGTAACTTCCCGTAACAATTTCCGCAAATCTGCTGTGACGCATACATCCTTGAATATAACACATCACTCCCCTGGACGCATGAGTTTCCAAGCTGTGTGTACTCGACAACTCAGAGATGTTCATCGTGCAAAAACGCCGTGCGAAGCATCGACGGCAATATCTCGGCCAGGTACTTTCAAAGCCACCGCCATTTTCGTTGCGCGTGCGTGCGTACGTACGCCCCTTGGTTCCGGAGAATCCGATCTTAGAAATATTAATCAGGGGTCGAAGGAAGTGCAGGGGGGGGCATGATAGGTGTGTTTATCTCGCGCGGCATGATATGTGAGATGTAACGAGGTCCCAGGTATACCAGGCACTGCGTGCTGCTTGTGTTGCACTGCTATGCCACACGGTCGGCGGCCACGGTGTACGGTCGCTGTGAGAACATACTAACAACAGCGGCAGCAGCGACGGTTGCCCACTGTATAGACGAAGAGGCATACCGGCACGACTCATAGGCAAAGCAAGAGCAGCACGAGAGGTAAAAAGCAGGCCGAAAGCCAGAAACCAGTATACCCACCACGTAAGTACGCGCTTGGGGCCAATTATACCGGTACAGGAACACTTCTGAATATTGAATATGAATGTTGCACTCGAGGAGAGGCTTCATGGCCCTCCCTTTGATTGTCCAGTCCCCGGTCGTACCTACTATTGGCTGAAAGGTACCACTTACACCTCTTTCAGTGCGCTAAAGTTGGGATTCACCTAGTTTTGGCTTTAGTTGTGAGTTTGAATGGGTCAGTTGAGCTTTGCTCTGAAAAAACAGAAATACGCCCACAGAGCCGTTGGGCCTAGCTGACTAAACAACGCGACCATTGTGCGAAACCTCATTAGACGCGGGAGGGGAGGGGGGGGGGGGGAGCGTACCTCATTTGTTGCTTGCCTTAGTCATTTGACCATTGACCACGCATCCCTTCCGAGACG